>SNQJ01S0150589.1:0-23217 GCA_010110895.2 Picea sitchensis
ATATATTATATTGATACACATTGTTTTACACTGTTTACAATACAATATACATATAGGAGCCAGCGGCATCCAAAACCCTAACCCAATGACCTGGATTAGTCCAAAACCCTAATTCCTTAACCGGAAATAGAAAACCATCGGCAGAAACCGTGTGCCGAAAAACCACCTAATATCACGTGGTCCCGAAAATATGTCGTCCTGGAAATATGTCGGCCCGGCGAAAATATGTCGGCCCGAAACCGGCGAAAATATGTCGACACTACTTCTCGTGCAAAGAATATAACACATACCCAACATTGTCGTCGGAAGTGGACATTCCTGTGCATAATGTCCTGGTTGCTGACAATTGTGACATGTGACTGGTCCTCTACTGTGTCTGAAACCTCCTCTGGCTCGTCCTCCTCCTCAGTATCCCGGTCGGTCACCTCTCGGTGCGTTATATTGTGGTGCCTGATTGTACTGTACGGTATTGTACTGGGGATGTGCCGGGTTGTACTGCGGCTGCACGTTATTGTAGGGTTGTTGCGCAGTATTGTGATGCTGCTGCGCAGTGTTGTATGGAGTTGGGGCTTTATTGAACCGTGGCACTGCTTGCCCAGTCATCATTTTGGCCTATACCCTGTATGCATCTGATGTTGTCTCCCACATCAACTCCATAGTTTTGGATTCTTTTTCGTCGTGGACCACTGACTTACAAAAGGTGCAACATTAATTCTTTGGAACTCTCTGGTATTTTTGCATCATCACGCAGTGATAAGGGTCGTGACCTGGTTTCTTACATATTTTCCACCATAATCCTCTCCGTGGTAGCGTATTTGGAATACATGTTGCCATATACTGCACGAATGTTGGACATTCGTTCTTGTGGTGTCCTTCTGTCCTGCATGTGGTGCACAAAACGACTTCTCATTTGTCCTTGTTCTTATTCTAGTTCAGCTGAAACGTTAAATTCTTCAAATCCTCCTTCAGTTCTTTGATAGTTGGGTTCGTCTGCTAGTACTGGTTCTCTTCCAGTTGCAAGGTTGCCTACAGAGCCTTTGCTTGCGTCTGAAACTTATGTTGTCGTAAGGGATATTTTAAGGGTGGGAGTAGTGAGTTGACAAACAGGTGTCGATGTTGCATCTCGGTCATAAGGTATTTTAGTTTTCCCTTTAGTCACTTGAATCTCTGGTCAATCTCCCATACAAACTCTCCTGGTTTCTGTCTTATCTTGATCATCTCATTCATGTATAGGTCCTCTGAGCTCAGCTTCTGGAACTCATTAATCAATAGATTCTTAATGTATTCCAGTGTTCTTGTCGTTCCAGGGGCACTGCTCGTGTCTAGACTCATGTACCAGTCTAGTGCGCGGTCTCTCAGCGTAAATGCTAGCTGCGCGAGTTTGGTATCTTCATCAGTGATTTGCTTTGATTCAAAAATCTTTTCACAAATGAACACATGCTTCTCAGGGTATTTTGTTGCTTCTCCTCAAAATTTTGGTAATTTGATAGTGGGATCATGTCCTGCCATTTTGAATACTGAACTACTACCTCCTTCGTGCAGTGTAGATGCTTGACTGGTGTTGCCTGAACTGGCTCCTCCAGTTGTTGCTCCTTGTGTAGATGTACTTTCTGTTGTCGGACTTCCTTTGAACTTTGGTTGTCTAAACTGTGGTGTTCTCTTTGGTGTATTAATTGCACATGGGTTTATGGGTTCCACACTGACATTAATATGGATAGGATGGTTGTCTTCTCCTCCTGTTCTTGGGCCTCTCGTCTTCCTCTCATATGTTGTGCACAAGATTTCCTCAATCTGCTCCACAACTTGAAGATCCTCTACCTCTTCCTCATCTCTCGCCAAGCCTTCCCTCGCGGCTACGACTCTCTTCTTGGTATTCACCTTATATTGGTAGGGTACTCTGCTACACGTCGTTCCTAATGACGCCAAGATCCACTTGAGCTAGTCGTCATCCATCATGATCGGGTCTGTTATCTCTCAGTTTGTAGTTTAGGTCCAGTAGCTGAAGGGTAAGGGTCAAAATGGCGTAACAGGAGCTTCCCCACCCACTGTCACCTCGATGGGGGGATCTTTCTATTTAGGGTGGCTAAGCCCAAGGGAGACGTCCCTGGCAATCTGGGGTTTTGAAAGGTAAAGGCTTAAGGATTAAGGCAAGTTTTCCCT
The DNA here is from genome assembly GCA_010110895.2 of Picea sitchensis. Lineage (NCBI taxonomy): Eukaryota > Viridiplantae > Streptophyta > Pinopsida > Pinales > Pinaceae > Picea > Picea sitchensis. The sequence continues at coordinate 2,161 of SNQJ01S0150589.1, forward strand.
TCATAGATTACCGCCAAGAAGATAGTCAAAATGAAGAAATACCACAGAAGAGGCACCTGTTTGCGAGACAAGACAACAATAAAACTAATACATGCAGTAGTGGTTAATACTTCATAGATCAATGACTATCTATATTTCAATGTATATGAACATATATATTAGTAAATATTGACGAAGTCAATGTTTGCAATAATGGCAATATAAAGTCACTTGTCAACAAATACCAGAATGATATGGCATCCAATGAAATGATCAATCCTTGAATTAACTCAATGCATCAAATATCATTTAATGTTCACACATTATAAGTTGCTGCATCACTATGCTAGAGATGACGTCAACTTTTCCTAGGGTTAGTATGATAGGCAAGGAGGTCAACGTTTTGTTATTTAGCCAATGAAAACTATCAATACATCAATGTCTATCATGGGATGACCTAGCCACAATGTTTTCTATCAATCAAAAGCTCAATTAAGGCATGACGTCATCATTAATTTCCAGGTTAGTAGACGTTAGGGTTAGTTAGGGTTTCAAGTTTGAGAGTTTTGAAAGATTGTTTTGGCTCAAGAAGCTCAATGTTGGAGAGATAAACCAGTGCCTTTAGGGTATTATGGAGTCAAAAGCAAGGGCAAGGTCTCGGGAGGATCTAAATCTAAAGACTAGAGAGTTAGGTTCTATGGTGCTGCAATGGCACAGCCCTAGAATCAAAACCCTAAGGGGAGGAGGCTCATTCCGGTGTTGCTTAAGCAAGGCCTCATGCTCCTCCCTCTTTCTTTAAATATTTATGACGTCAACTTTTCTTTTAGGGTTGGCATGAAAAGGAGGTCAACGCTTTGTTGACAGCCAATGAAAACTATCATCAATACATCAATGTCTATCATGGATGACCTTAGCCACAATGTTTTCTATCAATCAAAGCTCAATTAAGGCATGACGCCATCATTAATTTCCAGTTTAGTAGATCTAGGGTTAGTTAGGGTTTCAAGTTTGAGAGTTTTGAAAGATTGTTTTGGCTCAAGAAGCTCAATGTTGGAGAGAAAAACCAAGTTGCCTTGTAGGGTATTATGGAGTCAAAAGCAAGGGCAAGGTCTCGTGAGGATCTAAATCTAAAGACTAGAGAGTTAGGTTCATGGTACGAATGGCACTCTAGAATCAAAACCTCTAAGGAGGGAGGCGACCTGTTGCTAAGCAAGGCCTCATGTTCTCCCCTTCTTTAAATATTCTTGGCAAAATACAGCTTTTAAACACAAATCTAAGGTGAAAAGTGTTGCAAGAGAAAGGCCCCTCAAACCCTCTAAAAGTCAAAACCCTAGGTGTGAACTGAACTAGGCCTAGACGCCTTCCTTCAACTTCTATATAAGCTAAATGCTAACTTAGAAAAAGGATGATTAATGTAGCAACGACTAGGCTATATATTCCTTAATCAAATACAAAAACAATTTCTCAATCATGGGGACATATAGCAATGACCTACTTGTGTTCTTTCTACCTAGGCTCTTCAAGATTAAGCAATATAATAGAAAATGAAATAGTAAATGCAAGAGATTTAGGCTCACAACCATTCATTCAAGAAGTTTTGCATGAAAATACACTTACAAATCATGAAGAATGCTCATCAAAACCCTAGTTGTAAACCCTTCCAATGAGAAACACCATAAAAATGCCAAGAATAATCCTCCACAAGAGCTACCACTCCAAGAGCAAAAATACCAAGACAAAAAGACTAAAAGTGTGTCTCTCCAAGAGAGTGAGTTATCTTATCATTAAAATGAGAGGCAACATCCCCTATTTATACCAATCTATGACCTTTAATTCTAAAAATAGGTCATTAAAACAGCCGACAAGGTTGACTTTTGATTTTACACTGTTTTTTTACATTAATTTCCAGAAAGATGTCATAAAATGAGCTAAAAGGGGACGTCAATCCCTTCAGAGGGAGACGGGTTTTTGGGCAAGCTCAAGATCCGTGAAGCCAAATCGCTATTCCTTCTAGGGACCTCCAAGTCGCCAATACACGCAAATGATCCTCGCATTAACGCCACACATACACCTGCATAACGCTCACCGCCTGTGTGACGCCCCGCCCATCAAAAGAAACGCCCCATTCAGTAGGCAGATTCTAGGCTCTGCCAAAGTGTCCCGGGTAGAACGTCCTTCTGCCTCTTGTGGAAAGGTTGATTATAAAATCGTCCTGCCTCGCCATCCCAACAACCATTATCCGGGATGGGGCTCTTTCACCATGGAGGTCTCGAGCTAATCATATCCCCATGTGTACCTGGCCATCTGCACCGGGTCTGTCGGGTATGTCCCGCGACATCAAAAAACTATCACTCCATGGCCTAATGGGCCCCTCGTGATCATAGCAATGTCAATCAATATATTTCGCCATTAAATTTATCAAATAAATGCATGAAATCCCTAAGTATATCATCTAAGAGCTCAAAGACGCTACATATACTATACAAAGTTGAAGAAAACAACATAATAACCTATTGGGCTATTATCCACAAGAAAGGAAAGTTTCCAACATAGGATATTCAAGCCATGTCATGTACATTAAGTGGTATGGTCTAGGGATGTCCAAATATAGTAAGACCAGGGTAGGTGTTGTCCGGGTGCCTTTGTAGAGGCGAGCTATACCATGGATGTACCCTTTTTCCAAGCCCCTTTTATTCGGCTTCTTTATTTTTATTTATTGCTTTTCTTTCTTTTACTTCGGGTTCTAACCAGAGGATGACCGCCTTTGGCGTAAGGATTAGACCGACAAGTGTTACCCAATCGGTATTTTCGCAGTAAATGATAAGACTGCTCATGGATGAGACCCTCTTTCCCTTGGCCATGCAAACAAAGGTCACCGCCTTCAGGTGGTGACCAGATGATGGAAACATCATACCGCTAGATACCTATGAACATACGGGGCCGGCTCGCATGAGACCTCCATCCTCTTGGTTAGGTCTGTTTTATTATTTTTCTTAGGGTCCCTTTTGTTTCTTATCGAGGCCTTTTATCAGCTTTCTCGGGGATCCCTTGGCTAAGCATCTCTAGGTTTCATTTCCTATGGATTATCTTTTACCAACAAGTAATTTCCTGGGCCTTTTAGCCCCTTCTCCCACAAGACAAAGTAACCCTCAAAAGGTCATCCCACGCACTAGGGGAATGGGATGGATGAATGGGGAGATAAGATGTAAAATGATAACATGGTGGAGCTTGATGATGGCTCGCAAATCCCCTCTTTGGTGCCAACCAAAACCCATGCGAATACAAGCTACCAATACCTTGGCTAATCACTCCCAACAATGGTCAAGGATTAGTGTAAGATCCAAGCAATTATCGAACAAGGAACTCGATGCATATATAAGAAGGTTATAATGATCAAATACATGACACATACCACATGATACCTGGACCACTACCTCATGGAGCAAGAGTCTTCTCCCATGCAAGTCCAAGCCGATGGTGATGGATAGCCACACAGGACAAGTCTCATGCAAGGAAAATAAGGAGGGCTATCCAGGGCCATGCTCAGGTCAATCCTGCTCTCGGTACTCCATGTCTAGGACCTGTGGGCCTCGAGACATGATCTCCTAGTTATCCCTAGATATCGGGGATAACAGGGTCCAAGGGTTCCTCCTTCTTGCCTTTATCCTTACCTCCTTCCATTTATCCTCTTTCTGTCAGTGTTTCCCCCCTTCCCCCGTGCACGCAAGGAAGTTTAGTTTTTTGATTCCATTGTCATTACACCTTTGTTGTATAACAATATCTTAATAGAAGTATACAAGGATTGAATGTACCTTCCTCAAGGTCCACATAAAAATTCTTGCTATGCTGTGCTGTATGACTTCGCTTTTTCAACTGCAAATTCTATGATGAAACCCGCCATAATACTGTCAAGCCAAAAGTCTACTGCGCAGGTGAATTTGTTGTTCACTTGTTGTAACTTCTCAATCTGTACCGGATTTCTAGATGTCGAATCCGGTTCGTCACGTGGTTATCCTTCAACCTCAGTATCCACTCCTGTAGTAGATGTGGAAAATCACAGAAAAAGACTTTGTGTAAATTAGTAAATACGTATTTATCCAGATGTGTGTGAGGTGTGATTCTAGGGTTTGTATTGTCTTTCTGTGCAAACTATAGCTCTGTGGTTCTCAACCAACCTTCGATTTATGCTTTCGTGGGGTTCCAAGGTCTCAACATTCCCTTCTAATAACTCATTGCTCTTCTTGTTTCACTCGTTCTTTTCTCGTTCAATCTATCTTATCTACTCAGTCCTCTCTTGTTCCTATTAACACGACAACATAACCATTTGTTGGTTATTACTTTCCTTTACCATATGAGTTATTGACCCAGGGTTCATGTCTTTCGGGTTTCCAACAAAGCCTCTAAAACTATCGGCCCTCCTGGTAAACCAGAAGGCAACACAGTACACAGAGTGCACTACGGAGTCTCACCTGAGATAGCTTTAAATGGGTGGTTGTAAGACTCAGGTGTTTACAACCTATGATTGAGTATGAGATAGGGGTTTATTATTCAGAGCCATATACTATGAATGGTGATTGCAATCCACTATTACTCATAGGTGCATATTTATCTTTCACAGTTTATTTCCCGAAAAGCACAATCGTATTCCATAACAATGTATTAACTCATTAGTTAAGCATAAAAAGTAACTGCTGAAAGAAAACAAAGATATACATGCATTCATCACATTACACATATATTACCGTGGTTCACCCCCTCCTGGGCTACGTCCACAAAGATTTGGCTCTAGGCTCTTTTATTATGGTAGTTCTGCATCTCCAACGCCTCACGCTTACAGTTCTCCTCAGACTGGTAAGATCTGTATGAGGCGAACTAGATCGCACTAGGCTCGACAGCCTATGATCTAATACTCATATCTTCCTTCTCTCCTCTGTTCTTAGTTCAATAACTTACAAAATTGGTTCGTAACAATATTACATAACGCATCAACTTGTACATAACTATGATGTAATACTACAAAAGATGAACTAACACAAAAGAGAACGAACTTCTATATGATACTTGTGTATCTATATCTATATATATCAGACTCTTCAGCCATTTACAATCGTATTACCAAAACCATAACCCTACCGACGTCAGGTATTCCTCCCATGCACACATGTTCTTCCTCCAACTATCGCTTTCCTTGTGCATGCTTTCTTGCATGCGTGCATGTTGTTCTTCCTCCAGCTGTCACTTCAGTTTCTGTACGCTTTCTTTCCCACGCTCACCCTTCTTTCCACTTCGGCCAGGTGCCAACATCATCGAAACCTCAACCACTACCCTCACCTAAACATGCAGTCCTTGAAATAAAGGAAGCTGATAGGCCACCCACCTCTTTCAGCCTAGAACATGAATTGAGAAAGATCAAGATCCTTGTGCCTTTGACAAAATTAATGAAGAATGAACCTTTCAAAGAATCTATCATTAAAGTTCTGCAATCAACTGCTCTTGGTGTAACTTCTGATGTAATCAATTTGTAGGATGAAAACCTAGCCATTACAGTGGGTCCACACATTGAGGATGGATTTGATGCTTCTCCAACATTCTACATATCTTTAAATGTTCATGACAAGATCCTGCATAACTGTCTTATGGACTCAAGATCCTCACACAATGTTATGCCCAAAGTTGTTATGGAAGAACTAGGTTTGGAGATCACCAAACCTTACCAAGACCTGTACTCCTTTGATTCTAAGAAAATAAAATGTCTGGGATTGATAAAGGATATGGTGGTTTCTTTGGCATAGTTACCCATGAAGAGTGTAGTGATGGACATTGTGGTGGTTGACATTCCCCCAAAGTTTGGTATGCTCTTATCCAGAACTTGGGATAAAAAGGTTGAAGGATCATTGCAAATGGACGTCACTTATGCCACCATCCATGTGTTTGGAGGAGAACATAAGAGGCTATACAGAGAGGTGAGGTTGGTCTACATTGTCAGTGACCATCAGAACCCAAGCAATCACCCAATTTATGATGTTGAGGATGAGATCAGCTCATCTGTTTTTCATTTAAATGATGATGAACCTGAAATATCAGTTAGCCAACGCAGAGATCAATCACTGAAAGATCAACAAAACAAAGTATGGAAAATGTATTTCGATGGCTCTTCATAAAAGGAAGGATCCGATGCAGGTATACTCCTCATTTCCCCTTCAGAAGAGGTAATCACACTCTCTTATAAGTTGGTGTTTGAAACTACTAATAGTATAGTTGAATATGCATGTTTGGTACTGGGATTGAGGGCTGCCAAAGGCATGGCCATTGACTGTCTAGCATTTTTTAGTGATTTTGAGTTGGTCATCAATCAAGTGAGGAACATCTATCAAGCTAAGCAACCGAGGCTCAATCAATATAGAAACGAGGTATGGGATCTGATCGATAATTTCTTTCTGGCATTTAACATTTCCTTCATTCCCAGAGATTAGAATCAGAAGGAAGATTCTCTGGCCTTAGCTTCCATCATTTTCAGGCCTCCCATTGGCCCAAATATTAAATATCAGGTGGAGATCAGGCATAGAACAACCATACCAGACAACATAAAGCATTGGCAAGTCTTTAATGATGATCTAGAGATGCAGAGATTTCTACACACCATTGATGAATTCTCCAATATCTCAATTGATAAAAAAAAGTCAGGATGGTGAAAATGAGGAATTAGAAGATCAACAAACATCTCATCTACTGAAGACAGTAGTTGGTCATGATATTGTGGAGATGAAAAGCAATCACATTCCAAGGGGATTAGTGCCATTGGAAAGGTTGTTTGGCAATAATGATGTTTACAAAGGAGCTGCCATGAGGGATCAGGAGGAAGAGATAATAGATTGCAATATTGGGACCACTAAGAATCCCAAGATCATCAAGTTGTCCAAAGAAATAGCTGCAGAACAAAAGGGCATGTATGCCAGTCTCATAAAAATGTTTGCTGATATTTTTGCATGGTCCTATGAATATTTGAAGACATTTGACACCGACATCATCCAACACAAGATCCCCCTAAATGTTGTCTCCTAGCCATTCAGACAGAATATTCGACAGTTTAATCCCATGTTAATGTCCATAATTGAGAAAGAGCTGCAAAGAATATTGGATGCCAAGATTATTGTATCATTGAGGTACTCAAACTGGGTGGCCAACTTAGTACCTGTAAGGAAGAAAAATGGGGAGATACGCTTGTGTGTTGATTTCATAAATCTCAACAAGTGTTCTCTGGAGGGAAATTACCCCGTCCCCAATATGGATCATATTTTACAGAGGGTGGTAGTTTCACACACAATTTCCTTGTTATATGGATACTCTGGTTATAACCAGGTAGCAATGTGTGAAGAGGATAAAGAAAAAACAACATTCACCACCCCATGGGGAACATTCATGTATGAAAAGATGCCCTTTAGGATGATGAAAGCAAGGGCTAGTTTTCAAAGGGCCATGGACATAGCCTTCATGGGGGAAAAGGATAGATTTATGGTTATATACTTGGATGACATATCCATTTTCTCCAAGTTTGATGACGAACATTTGCAACATTTGGAGCAGGTTTTCAAGAAATGCAGGGGATATGGAATATCTCTTAATCCTAGGAAGTCCCACTTTGCCATGCCAAAAGGAAAGCTCCCAGGCCACATCATATCAGTAGGAGGTATAAAAATTGATCCAAAGAGGGTTTGTGCCATTCAAGAGATTGAGATCCCTAGAAATAAAAAGGCTATCCAGTCTTTTATTGGTAAGATAAACTTCCTCAAACGTTTTGTGCCAAATTTTGCTAAAATTCTGAAGCCTATCACTAACATGTTGAAGAAATATGTTGTGATAAAATGGTCACTAGAGGCAAAGTCAAAATTCCAAAGGATCAAGCAGGCTCTAGTTGAAGCCCCAGTATTAGCCAGCCCTGACTATACCAAAGATTTCTTCATCTTCTCCTTTGCCTCAGAGGAGACCATTGCTGCTATGCTACTGTAGAAAAATGAAGAAGGCCATGAACAACCCATAGCCTTTTTCAGTAGAGCCCTCCGAGATGCTGAGTTGAAGTATGATATATTGGAGAAACAAGCTTATGCATTGGTCAAATCACTCAAATCCTTCAGGGTTTATGTGTTTTAGTCTAGCATAACAACCTTTGTTCTTAGCAACAGTGTCAAAGAGAATCTGGTCCAGCCAGACAGTGAGGGAAAAAGAGGGAAATGGATTGTCAAACTATTGGAGTATGACTTGCACATAAAACCCACCAAGCTGATCAAGGGACAAGGACTTGCAAATTTGTTGTCAGAATCAAACTGTAAGATGCTAGAATTACATCAAATCTTCACCCAATCAAACACACCCATCATACAACCTATACAAGACAATTTACAGGTATTTGAAAACTACTCCTCTTCACCTTGGTATAAAAATATCATTTATTTTCTGCATCATTTTGAATGTCCACCAGATGTGAAGAAGACAAAGGTCAGGTCTCTCAATTTGAAGGTTATCAAATTCTTCATTTCAAATCAGATCTTGTATTGGAGGGATCCTGCTGACATCATGTTAAAATGCCTTGATGAAAATGAAGCCAAACAAGTCGCAACAAAAATGCACAGAGGAGTATGTGGAGGGCACCAGCATTGGAAGGCCACAAACCTCAAGATCCTAAGGGAAGGGTACTACTGGCCCACCCTTTTCTCTGATGTATTTTCTACTGTCAGGTCCTGCAATGAGTGTCAAATATTTGCAGGAAAACAAAAGTTACTATCACTACCCCTAAAACCTATCACTGCCAGTGGTCCATTTCAGAAATGGGGGTTAGACTTCATAGGAGAGATAAATCCACCCTCCAGTGGACAACACAAGTGGATCCTCACTGCCACCGACTACTTCACCAAGTGGATCAAGGTTGTGCCCACCAGGAATGCCACCTGGAAACTAATATTTTTGCCAGATTTGGTTTCCCCAGCAAGATAGTAACAAATAATGCCCAAGCATTCAAGTCCAAAGCCATGATTGACTTCTGTGGTAGTCATAACATTTCCTTGACACATTCCACTCCCTATTACCCTCAGGGAAATGGCCTAGCAGAGTCATCAAATAAAACTCTCATTGGGATTATCAAGAAGTTGTTGATTGAAAACAAGAAATCCTGGGACTCTAAAATCAAGTATGATTTGTGGACTGGCCATATCAACACCAAGAGAACTTTGGGAACCTCACCATTTCAGCTTGTTTATGACATAGACATTGTTTTTCCCACTCAGCTTGGTATACCAGTCCTAAAGTTCTTATAAAAAGATATTGAGGAACCCAATGACATCCAAAGGAGAATCTTCCAGATTATAGAAGTTCAACAAAGAAAAGAAGCACTAGATCAGAGGACAAAAGCATACCAGAGCAAGATCAAATTAGCCTTTGACAAGAAAACCAAGAAGGATATTTTTCAGAAAGGTGACCCCGTCTTGAGGTGGGATGCCAGAAGGGATGACAAGTCCAAGCACGGTAAATTTGACAACCTCTGGTTTGGCCCTTTTAAGGTGGTTGAAGTTATGGACAATAATACATTTATCTTACACAACCTAGATGATGCAGTGATATTTGGAGGCCTAGTAAATGGGCGCTTCCTGAAACACTATTTTGTTTAAGGACGAGGGAAGGTCCCTCTTGTACCATAGATGCTTTCCTTTTTGTTTTTGCTTTTGGTTAGTTAGTTGTGTGTGAATAAAAGACTCCATATCCCAACAAAGGCAATGGGGTGTAGTTGCAGTTTTCAGTTCAATAAGATGCATGGTTGAGGGACAATAGTAGATACACAGGCTGGTAGACAGAAACAAAGCTAAGTGATGGAATGTAAGAGAAAATTATTTGATCCTAAGGCACTGATCTATGGTTCTAATCACCTCACAAGGATGAGCTATCCCCAATTGGAGCCAATGTTGTAACATAGGTCTGCACCCCTGCCCTTTTTCCTCCTTTACCCTATCCATCCATCAATTTTGACTCTTGTGGTTGCTTGCGTAGCTTATCCTCCATTTTTTATTCATTCAACATCATGACCCTATCTGGCGTTGCCTACTTTTCATCATTTTGTTTACTTTCTTGAAAAAGGATCACATGTTCTGGTTTGGGTTTCAAATGCATGTCATCATTTTGCCACTAATGGAAAGATGCAGGTCCACCAAGTCTTTGTGTTTGTGCAGGAGATGGCCAGGTTCGACAAATCTTTTGAAATCTCAGTAAGCTCCTGCAAAGTTGACAATGAATCAGAGCAGGCCATGTTAGGCTTGAAATACAAGCAAACAAACAGGTTCAATTTTTGAGCTGCCAGATTAAGCAAAGATTAAGTCACGACCATTAGATTTCATTGGAGAGAGATCGACGGTGGGGAGACATTGCGAGGACCGGGAAGCAAAGTAAAGTTTATGCAAGTTGTGAGCCCACAATCGCTCAAGATTGTTGATCTTGCTAGATCAACAGTGCATATTGATCCCGCTACGAATGAGTATCTTCTCATTGCGGGGATCAGGAAGGAAATTAAATAGTGAGCGAGTTGAGTCTCTGCAATCACTCGTGGCCATTGATCTTCAAGCATGGAAAACTCTCGAAGCTCGAATTCCTGAAGTGAATCTAGATCGTCCATCAACGAGGTTGCGTGGAGGCAGATCTCTCACTTCGGATATACGACACTTCAGAGGATTGTAAAGACTATGCATTGAAAAGGCCCGAAGCCCGAATTCCTGAAGTAATTGCGGACCGTTGATCTCAATTCAACAAGAACCATTGATCTTTGCGATAGGTAATAAAAGAATATCAGCTGAAGTACCGAGATATTGCCACGTCACTCCGGGCCCGTACTACTCCGGGAGTTATACAAACTTTGCATCTAAATTGGAACCATCGTTAAATCAGATAGGGGAGTTCTAATATGGTGGACATATAGAACTCTAATAGGGACGCTAAAGTAGCAGGGCCACAGATTGCGACAAGATCAATGACCACACTTCATTGCAGGGATGGAAAATGCCCGAACATTAACATCCTTGAGCGGTCCTGTAATCAAAACCACGGTATTGCTGGAAAGGTACGTGGCAACTCGTGGGGGATTGCGAGGGTCAGAGCAGTGTGGACCCAAACCAACCTCGACAACTTCTGCAATCATGTGCTTATATGACGTCAGGTCACCTCGTCACCCCCACTCATCTCCACTCACACTCCCGCTACCACTCATCTTTTGCCACCTGTTCCCCCGACTACTCTCCATATCACCTATCACCTCCACGTAATCCACATCCGCTCATATCATCCCCTATTGGACGCTTGACTCCACGTCTCTTTCCACGACCGCTGGGCTGATGACCTTTCCAGTAAATCTTTTGAAAGCACAGATGGCAGCTAACGAGTCGAAACGAAGTGCACTTAACGACCGAGAGCTCAAACACAGATAGAGGGTTATGTCTCAGTCTCAGTTACAGATCGCTCCATAAATTCAGTGAAGAGGAAGATCAAGGGGAGATCTTCCCATACAATGAGTTACCCTCCAGAAGCATCAAACAACTTGCAGGCATGCCAAGGCTCGATACAGAACTTAGTTCTGTCACTCCTAGTTTTTCTGCCAATTACAGTTCATCCAACACATGGATCAGTTCAGCCTTAGAGACTGTAGCAGTTTTTAGTTAATCAATTCCAGAATCATTTTACATTAAATTAGTAAGTGGTCTTCTGTGTGTGATAAGAACCACTCTGTTAATTAAGTCCAGTGGGAAGTATACATGTTGTACTTCATGCAATGTTTTAGTTAAATTAATAGTTTGTTCTACAAACAGTCATCTAGAGTTAGGTATCAATCCCATACGGACGAGAACCCCTGCAACTATGTTAAATATGCAGTCTTTGTATGTTTTGAGGGGGAGAGTTCTGGAAGGAAAGGAGAAGCAACAAAAGAATTGGATCTGCTCAGTTAATTGTAAAGTTTTCTACCTAGTGAATATATGTTGATGACAATTGTGTTTTCTTACTCAAATCTTTATGTGTTGATTCTTATCTTCAATGCAGATTTTGTGATGTGTGCAATGTACATTTCCTTATTCTTTCACATATTGTTTTAGTTTATATTTTGCTGGTTATGCAACCTATTATACAGTTATTGTTCAACTACAGATCCACTATTTTGCAAAATGTTGAATGATTTGCATCTAGATGTTTTTCTAAGTCTTGAGATATTATTTTCAGTCTTAGTTTTCACATAGCAAGTGATTCATTGCATTGCTTGTTGTTGTTCGTGTTTGTATTTTCATACCCTCAATTGTCATTTAATACCCATACCATTAGCAAAGGAGAACCTACTTTTATACTGTGTGGCATTTCCTACTAGTGCACCATCTTTGAAAACATGTCCTTAAGCTTACCAACAAGACCTACTTGTAAAAACCAATCATTACAAACTTGAGATGGCCTAGCTTTTCCCTTTAGCAGCCAGGTGCAGACTTTAGGACCAACATGTAGAATATTCTTCGAAGTTACAATATTTCAACAGGGTGCAACTCAGGTGCTTTGGCAATGACGAGATAGCTTCAAATGTTTGGCAGGTTGACGCTATAGAGTCTTAATCGGGCCGGAGAGTTGCACATTGTTGAGGTGCAACAATGTATGAGGTATTTGACCCAGGAGGATGAGGACACTTGCATAGATGAGTTGTGGAGGTATAGAGTGAACTAGACTGAGTGTCCATCCGCATCTTGAGACTGTTAAAAGAGAGGAAGCAGGTTTAGTTGCAACGTGTGCGTAGACATGGAGAGACTTGTGACTTGGATGATGGACTTGGCCAGAATTGGATGATCGTGACTTAGTTAAGTAAGATGATTTCCTTGGAGGATTACATGGTTCTTATACAGTGGGAGCCACTGACACATGATAGGGGAAAAGGATTTGTTCGAGAGATTTACAATGTTTAACTTAGGTATGTACATGGATCTTGGTATGAGGATCAGAGATATAGTATAGGGATATGGAACACTGGTATTTCTGATGGAGTCAGGTGATGTGTTGCGAGTGGAAAATGTGTTATGGGTGTCAAGAGTGTGTTCTCATACTCAACGATTAAGGAGTAGCGATATGCAGTGTTGTTCTGGGATGGACAGGTGTTATTGTATGCCTAGAGGATCTATCTCAGACACAGTAGTGGTCCTGGAGTTATAGAGGGAAACATGTATAGGTAGAAGGGCCAGCCTATGCGAGCCATGACCAACAGTAGCAAAGGACAGTGGATAGAGAGAAGGTAGCTCCGGAGGTTGTGTAGACTCAGAGGGAGCCTAACCTTAGAGGAAGTTAGTGAATTCAAAGGGAGTATGACTTCAATGGGAATCAACAGATTCAGAGGGAGAGTCAATCGTTAAGAGGGAATCTACCTTCAGGTACATATGGGAGAGAGGTATCTTCCAAGACTGTTAGGAGGGTGTAATGCGTTAAGATGGCTATGTAGAATTTTTTGAAGTAGAGGAGGATTCTAGGAGCAGGATGTCTTCTAAGATGGGATCATTCCATACAGTAGGATTTGTTCCAATGACAAAGGGAGCAACCAATTAGGTGGATTGGATAATAGTTGTGGTAGTGGATCCAATGTGGGAGAGGAAGATATTTGTAGGTGATAGCTGAGTGTGGTGAGAATACCTCCCTCACTAAGAGGGAGTGTTGATGTTTTGTAGCTTCGGATAGGTATTCTCACATGACCTTAGGTGTTGGGCATATGGGAATATATGTAGGCACCTCAATGCACTTTTGTTTGGGTGAAAATTCCCTTGGAATGAAGCTAGGAATTCATGGGATTGGTGATGGGATTTGTGGGTTTTTGTTAGGGCTTCACACCAACATAGAAAGTCTTATTTGGTGTTGACTTGTTGAGGGGATTATATGATAACCCCTAAGACTTGTATATAAAGGGGAGAGGTCATTGTGACATTTCATTAGTGTGGAGACATTGTGAGAGATCTTCAAAATTTCAGTCCAAGTGTGGTGATTGTTATACCCTACCCTAGGGATAACTAAGTGTTAAGTTTTGAGCTATTATTATTTTTCTTTTCATTTTACTAGATAACAATAGCATAGATAGGATCATTGAGAGAAACATAATCATAAGATACACAATATTTATCTTCGGAAACCCTCATGGGGGAGAAAACCCAACAAAACTTCCTTAATATAGATAGCCAATACAATGCCAAGACAATAAACCAAAACAACAGAGAATATTCAACACTGACCAATGCTCCTCTCTCTTCCTTCTTCTCCCAACTGCAGCGCTCCAGACTTGCGCACTTGATGAGTGAATGAGTGAATGAACAAATGAGGTGTTGTCTTCCTTTATTTATACAAACTGGCAGGTGCTGGAAAGGTGTCTCTTCACTGGGCAAGACCGACTTGTCTTCTTAGTGGTTAAAACCACTTTAATTTGTTGAAATATTGTAAATGCAAAGAGTATTCTGTTTATTATTGATGTATTATTCATTAGATCGATCCCCTTTTGTGGATTGATCATGTCGGGCATTGTAAATGACCAAATCCCCTTTTGTGGATTGGTCAAACCCTAATTGTAATATGCAAAATGAGAAGTTAGCCCCCAGAATAAATTAAAGTGGTTCTAACCACCCAAGAAGAGAAGTCGGCTTTGCCAGTGAAAAGACACTTCCTTTCAGCACTTGCAAGATTCTATAAATAAAGGAGGCCAACGCCTCATTTGCTCACTCACTCATTTGATCATCTAGAGCACAAGTTTGGAGCTGCAGTTGGAGAAGAAGGAAGAGAGAGAGGTGCATTACTTGGGAGAGGAATTTCTGTAGTGTTTGGTTTATTCTCTTGGCATTGTATTGGATATCTATATTAAGGAAGTTTTTGCTGGGTTTTCTCCCCCATGAGGGTTTCCCAGGATAAATGATGTGTCTCTTGTGATTGTGTTTCTCTCAGTGATCCTATCTATGCTATAGTTATCTAGTAAATTGAAAAGAAACCTAATTATAGCTTAAACTTTAACATGGTATCAGTGTTGATCTGAAGAGTCCATCTTTCAAAGGAAAAATAAAAACGTCATTGTTGTCGTACAAGGAAATTATGGATTTTTAATGAAGAGGAATTTCAACCTAGAAGTCATCTAGAAAAGTGCACCCTAGCCCAAGGAATTCTTGGGCACCTTCAACGCACCTTTTTAGTGTATAGATCTCCTGGAAAGTGAAACCCTAGTTTTCACCAGTACCAGAAAACTAGAAGTACAAGGAAACCAAAAGTACTAGAAAACCAGAAGTACTAGAAAACCAGAACCACCAGTCTAGAAATCCGTTGGTCAAGTTTGAAGGGGGAAAAGTTGGATTTTCTAAAATCTAACCACACCAGACTACTTGCCTCAACCAAGCGCATCTCCTGGTAAGTTCAAAATTAAATTTTGAGCACTTTCATTTTTTGGTCATTTTCCTAGCTCCAGGGAAAAGATGTCTGCAAGCACTAAGCTTGTTGACAAGCTAGAAGGCGTGGAAAACTTCCGTTCCTCGAAGTATAGGATTGGAATCATTCTTGAAGAGAATGATCTAGCAAGATTCATTAAAGATAATGTACCAGAATCCGTTGATGCTGCAGCTAAAGCTCAACACCAAAATGACACAGTTAGGGCCAAAAAAATCATTGCAGATTCTATCAAAGATCACTTGATTCCTCAAGTGTCTTCAAATAAGACTCCAAAAGAAATGTTTGATGCCCTAACCAGATTATATGAAGGAAATANAATAACATAAATCAAAAGATGAATCTAAGAACTCAACTCAAGAATATAAGGATGCAGAAAGGAGAAATGATCCAAGAATATTTCTCCAGAATATCACAATTCAAATAATAGCTAGAAGTAGTTGAAGATACTATAGACAAATACAAACTCATAATGATGGCCCTTAATGGTATCACAAGATCTTGGGATGCATTCATCCAAACTATTTGTGCCAGAAAAGAGAAACTAGAATTTGACAGTCTTTGGGAAGAATGTGTTCAAGAAGAATCAAGAGTAGCTAACCGAGAAGCTTTGCTATCAAGAGATGAATATCAAGCCCTAGCTACTCACACTAAAGGAGAAAGAATGAAGTCCTAATTCTAGAAAGAAACTCACAAGGAGTCTCACCCCCAAAACAAATTCATACATAAAGAATCTCAACCAAGGAGATTCCAAAATTTTCAGAAAGGACAAAGAAGAGAAAAATATTTCTCATCCTACCAATGTTACCATTGTGACAAGATGGGACATATTGCGAAACATTGTCCAGCTAGACGAGAAGAATAAAAGAAGAAAAAAAAGAGGCACCATGTGCATGCAGTTGAAGATGAAGAGCCACCCACAAAGATGATAAAAGAACGAATTGAAGACTATGTCTTAATCTCGGCCCTCTCAAGATCATTATCACCTGGTGAGGACACTTGGATCATTGATAGTGGTGCTTCTAAGCACATGACAGGTTAAAGAGACATTCTCTCTTGCCTTTTAGAAAAGAAGTTTTCTTGGAAAGTTACACTTGGAGATGATTATCAATACCCTATCAAGGGAGTAGGAGAATCAAATTACAAGCTTAATTTAGGGACCCCAATGAAGATGAAGGATGTACTATATTTACCAGGTTTGACAAAGAACTTACTCTCCATCTCAGCTTTAGAAAATAAAGGCTTCAGAGTTTCCTTCATAAATGGAGAAGTTCTTATGTGGGACAAAGGAAAAACCATGGAAGAAGCAATTGTTATTGGAAAAGAAGAAGGTGGCTTGTATAAGTTAAAGGGTCACTCAGAAATAACCATGACCCACTCCATTGAGAACCCATGTGAACTTTGGCATAGAAGATTAGCCCACATCAACTACAAGGCATTACCTTATGTAAGAAAGGCAGTCACAGGTCTACCGAAACTCAAGATTGACCATGAAGGTGTGTGCAATGGATGTGCACAAGGAAAGAACATCAAGAACCCTTTTCTGAAGAGAGACAATAAATCAAAAGGAGTCCTAGAGCTCATTAACTCGGATGTGTGTGGCCCAATGCCATCATCCTCCATCATGTTAAGGTTTAAGCTATTATTGAGTTTCATTTCATTTCATTAGATATCAATAGCATAGATAGGATCATTGAGAAATACACAATCACAAGAGACACATCATTTATCCTGGGAAACCCTCATGGGGGAGAAAACCCAAGAAAACTTCCTTAATATAGATAGCCAATACAATGCCAAGAGATAACTCAAACAAATACATAAATTTCTCTCCCAAGAATGTGCCTCTCTCTCTCTTCTTTCTTCTCCAACTGTAGCTCTGAACTTGTGCTTTGATAAACAAGTGAGTGTGTGTCCAAATGAGGCACTAGCCTCTTTATTTATACAATCTGGCAGGTGACTTTTCACTAGCAGGGTCGACTTCTCAATCTGGGTGGTTACAACCACCTTTAATTAATTTGGGGTTCGACTTCTCATTCTGCCTATTACAATTAGGGTTTCACCAATCCATAATAGGGGATTTGGTTATTTACAATACCCGACATGATCAATCCGCAAAAGGGGATTTATCTAATGAATAATATATCAATAATAAATAGAATACTCTTTGCAGTTACATTATTTCAACACTCCCCCTTAACAAGAAGGGAATTCTACAACAACATCTGGTGAGAGAGAGGACAACATCATCAACAACATCAGGTGAGGAGAGGATAACATCATCAACAACATCTTGGAACGCTGACTGGCATATATATAAATCATCATAATTTTTTCTCATCAACAACATCGTCATTCACAGTGGAATCAAATCATCATCTGCATCAAGATGGATTAGTATACAACTAATACATCATCATCACAACACGAGGCTGACACATCATGACAGCACGAGGCTAACACACTACACAACAATTAAGATGGGATCACAACACAACAATTAAGAAGGAATCACAACACAACAATTAAGCTGGAATCACAACACAACAATTAAGCTGGCATCAACAATTAAGCTTGAATCTCAACACATCAATTAAGCTGGAAGCACAACACTCGATTAGCATCTCAACACAACAATTAAGCTGGAATCACAACACTCGACTGACATCTCAACACAACAATTAAGATGGAAGCACAACACTGGGCTGGCATCTCAACACAACAATTAATATGGAAGCACAACACTCGGCTGACATGTCAACACAACATTTAAGTTGGAAGCACAACACTAGGTTGGCATCTCGACACAACAGTTAAGCTGGAAGCACAACACTAGGTTGGCATATCAACACAACACTACTCCCCCTATCGAGGGAGGTCCTTTCGGACTATACCGAACTTATCTCGAAAGTGTTCAAACTTTACACAAGATAGAGGCTTGGTCAACACATCGACAACCTGTTCATCCGTGCTAACATATTGGAGCTTTATGGATCCTCTTTGCACCATGTCACAGATGTAATGGTATCCGATCTCTATGTGTTTCGACTTGTCATGAAATACATGATTCTCTGTCATCTTTATGCAGCTCTATTTATCACATAGGATCATGGTTGCTTCCATATCTAGGTCGAATAGACCAGTCAACAGCTTACAAAGACATATGGCTTCACAATTGGCAGAACACACAACAATGTATTATGCTACCGCTGTACTAAGAGCAATGCTTGATTTCTTCCTACTCTTCCATGAGATCATGGTTGATCCCAAACTGAAACAACATCTTGACGTGCTCTTCCTGTCAGAGACACTTCCATCCCAATTTGAATCAGTGTACCCACTCAGTGTGAAATTATGATCTCCATCATAACTGAGACCATAATCTAATTTACCCTTAAGGTAACTCATCACATGTTTTGCAACAACTAGGTGAACATGTCTGGGTTCTACTAGAAACTGACTCAAAGTGTTCACGAAAAAATAGATATCTGGTTTGGTGTTAGTCAGATACATCAACGATCCAATGATCTGTCTATACAACGTAGCATCAATCAATTCTAACGAAGTGTCAACCAGAAGCTTCAACTTCGTTTCCATGGGTGTATTCATGGACTTGCACTCCAACATATCAAATCTCTTCAGGATTTCAACTGCATACTTCCCTTGGTTAAGGAAGATTCTCTATGGGCTCTGCCATACCTCAAGACCTAAGAAATAATGCATTACACCAAGGTCTTTCATCTCAAATTCTGAAGCGAGCTTCTTCTTCCATTCAATGATGACATTTTCTTCTCCAGTTAAGAATAAGTCATCCACATATAGCAGCAATATCACCGGCTCATCATTCATAACCTTGAAGTAGAGGTTAGAATCAACTTTACTCTTGGTAAAGCCCAAGCTCATCAGAAAACTGTCTATCCTTCCATAGCAATCTCTAAGAGCTTGCTTCAACCCGTACATAGCCTTCTTCAACTTGCAGACATGAGTCTTCCTGTCTTCAATTTCAAATCCTTGAGGTTGTTCTATATACACTTCTTCTTCGATGACAACATTTAGGAAATATGTCTTTACATCCATCTGGTGTAACTTCCACTTCATATTAGCTGCAAGGGCTATGATGGTTCTGTTCGAAGTGTATCTGGCTACATGAGCGAATGTATCTTCATAGTCAATGCCTTCCTTTTGAGAAAAGCCACGAGCGACAAACCTTGCTTTATACTTCTCAATACTTCCATCAACTGCATGTTTTATTTTGAAAATCCATTTGGAAGATACCACATCCTTGCTCTTCGGTTTGGGAACTAATTCCCATACATCATTCTTTATTATGAATTGGTATTCTTCTGTCATGGCATCTGCCCATTCTTTCTTTTGAATGGCTTCTTCAAAGAAGGTAGGCTCCTTCTCTAGGATATCACACATCAAAGCCATATAACTGGAGAATGGATTAGGTCTCTTCACCTGTCTCGTGGTTCCTTCGGGAACACCATACTTCTCTCCATATTGATTAAGCTCCCTAGCCCAAGTAGGCTTTCTCTTATGAGAGATCATCATCTGAGGAGGTTCTTGAAATTCTACTATGTCATGATCTTCTAGAATTTACTCATCAGGGGAAGCTATGACTTCCCTCACTGGTTCTGCAACTTTGGGAACCTTCCTCACTGATTCTCCATCTCTGAGAGCTACAGGTTCTTATTCATATACTTCTTCAAGTTGGCATCTTATGGATTTCTTGAGTGTCGTGTCTTCATCAAAGGTTACATCCCTGCTGATATCAATATGATGCTGACCTGGTATATAAACCCTGAAGGCCTTGGAGACCTCACAGTATCCAACAAATATTCCCTTCTTTCCTGAAGGGTCCAGCTTGTTTCTCTTCTCTTTCAGAATATGTACAAATACCGAGCAACCAAATATTTTGAGATGGCTTACTTTTGGCTTCTTTTCAGAGAACATCTCTTCAGGGGTTTTGAACCCAAGTGCACTATGGGACAATCAGTTTTGTACATATACTGTTGTTTTTGTTGCTTCTGCCCATAAGCACATTGAAAGATCTTGATCATGGATCATGGTCTTCACTTCTTCCATTATCGTTTTGTTTTTTCTTTCTGCCACACCGTTTTATTGAGGATTGTAAGGAGTGGTGAGCTCCCTCTTAATCCCGACATCTTTGCAATAGTTTACAAACTCTTTTGAGGTGTATTCTCCTCCATTATATGACCTGAGTATCTTGATCTTTCTTTAAGAAAGATTCTCTATCAAGGCTTTGAATTCCTTGAATTTACTGAACACTTCATCTTCTGATTTCAACAAGTAAACCCAGGTTTTACAAGAATAATCATCAATAAAAGATACATAGTATACATACCCACTGATGGAGGATGATGGCATTGGGCTACACACATATGAGTGAATGAGTTCTAGTACTCCTTCTTCTTTGTTGTCTCTCTTTGGAAAGGGGTTCTTGATGTTCTTCCCTTGTGCACATCCATCGCACACACCTTCATGGTCAACCTTGAGTTCTGGTAGACCTGTGATTGCCTTGCATATGTACGGTAATGCCTTGTAGTTGATGTGTGCTAATCTTCCATGCCAAAGTTCACATGGATTCTCAATGGC
>SNQJ01S0150590.1:8733-27441 GCA_010110895.2 Picea sitchensis
TTAGATTGTAGAAAAAGTCAGATTTTGATCATATAATGTGTATTTCTCTGAAAGACCTTTCCAACGGGCTATCACACTCCTAAAACATAGGTCGTATGAAAAAGTTATGACCCTAGGAAATTGAGGTACCAAATTACACCAACTTACCCATAGGGCCCACATGAATTTTGGCGTTTCACCTTCTAGGGTTATGTTTTTGGATGTCTATGGTTTTGGAATTCATGAGTAATATGAAAATGGCCTATGGAGCCTCATTGTAATCCATTCTTCTTAGACATATGCATGTAGCATCCACATCTGTTCTCAAAGATAGCTACCACCATCTGAGCAAGTTTCAGTTATGTAGTTTTATAGTTTCAACCAATTTCATTATTTAATAGAAGATATTGTTCACTGAATACTTGTGTTATTCTTCCTATCTCTGTGTTTATGGTATTCATTCTATAATCAGTTCGTTCCACTCCTAAATTTGGATCAGTGGTATCAGAGTAGTTTGATCTTCATTTATTTTTCTTCGTGCATGTCCCTGACAAGTTCTGGGTACAAGAATTTGGGACTCGAACCAATCGATCCATTACCATATCGGCCAAGTCGAGCCTGAAAAAAACCCATGGGAGATGAAAATAAATATGATGGAGCATGAGATCCTATTAAAATGTTGCTCGAGGAAGCCCTCATGCGACAAAGAAACATAATGATGGACAACTTCGCGCAGATCCTTCGACGGTTGCCCACGGGGGAAGCATATTCACCAGGCGGCCATGAAACCCCCTTCAAGGTACAGGTAAATTTTTATATTCCATTATTTGAAGGACTGATAGATGCAAATGCTATAGATAAATGGTTAAATCTGCTCGAAGGATATTTTTCGGTCCACAATTTTTCTGATTGGGAAAAGATCACTTTTGCACTCCTCAAGGCTATTCTCCAAGTTAAAGATTGGTGGGATACCTACTCTGAGAAAAGGGTTGGGGAGGAATCTGCATGGGATTCCTTCTAGGACGCCATTAAAGAAAAATACTACCCTTTTGGAAGCTATGAGGACCAATACACTAGATGGACCACCTTACGTCAAGAAAGGGACCACCTTACGTCAAGGAAGGGACCAGACAGTACCAGACTTCACCAATATTTTCCATACCCTCCGCACCAAATTGGGTATCAAATATTCTGAGCGTCATCTGGTGTTCAAATACCATGGCTGTTTGCATAGATACATTCAAAAAAAAATGGTGTTCCTGGACATCGCCTCATTGGGGATAACTTATAGATTCACTGTCAATATGGAGAAGAAATTTAAGCAGAAACAACGTGAGTTTGGACCTACAAACCCCTCACAGCTGAAGCAAGGAAAAGGAAACCCCAACCCACACAATAGGGGACCGAGTCACAATTTCCTCCCTCAGGACAATCCGTCCAAGCCGCAACACAATAAGGGCAATGAGAATACAAAGAAGGACACAGGAAAATGGTGTGAGTACCATAAAAGTCCTTGGCACAACACCGACGAATGCCACTCCAAGCAGTCCCTCATGGCCAAGTTGAAGGCTTCCAAGTTAGAGGTTGATTCTGATTTTGAGTCAAATCCTGAAGGAGGAAAAAATATTATCGATGCTGAACCCAGTGTCATGGTCGCTACCACCAAATTCCAGCCAAGCAAACTAGAAGAACCAGAGGAAGGGGAACAACTCTTTCACTCACAGATGTGGGTCAAGGGGGATTTGATTCACTTCATTATCGACAATAGTAGTCATAAGAACCTGATTTCAGAAGAGGTCATCAAGCAGTTGAACCTGCCAATGACACCACACCTGCAACGCTACACCATCGGCTAGATTCGTCAAGGTATAGATCTCCGTGTCAGCCGACAGTACCATCTGTCCTATCACATCAAGCCTTTCAAAGATGAGGTACCATGTGATATTTCCCCTCTTGAAGTTTGTGATGTGATTTTAGGACAACCATAATTATGGAACCATCATGCTGTGTATGAGTCTAGACCCGACATTGTTATTATTACTTTGGGTAGACAATTATACAGGATCCCAGAGGTGGCAAAGCCTACTACTATTTCTTTAATCTCTGCTAAGAAATGCAATAAGGTCATTTCATAGACTAAGAAGTTCTTCTTCTTTGTGATCCATGCTCATAGAAAGAAGAAGGTCATTGCCACATCCATGGCCTCTACACAACACCTCTCTTTGCAACAAAAGCAAGTGGAAAGGATTGTGGAAGAATACAGAGACATCTTTGTCTCACCTACAGGGGTACTGGCACACTGCCAATTCAAGCATCCAATTGATATGACCCCCACCACACCTCTATCTAATGGACCAATATATCGATGCTCGCTAATGGAGAATGAGGAAATCATGCGTCAGATCCAAGAGCTTCTTCAAAAGGGGCACATTAGACCTAGATCCTCCCCTTGCAGAAGCCCGATTGTACTGGTGCAGAAGAAGGATGAGACTTGGCAACTTTGCATTGATTATAGAGCCTTAAACAAAATCACTGTTAGGAACCACTATCCCATTCCTAGGATTTATGAGCTTCTTGACCAACTCAAGGGGGAAAATTTCTTCAACAAGATTGACCTGAAGTCTGGCTACCACCAGGTTCGCATCGAACCAACGGATGTCTGGAAGAAAACCTTCAAGTCTAAGGAAGGTCTCTACGAATGACTAATCATGCCCTTTGGCTTAACAAATGCACCAACCACTTTCATGAGATCGATGGATGATGTATTGAGACCCTTCACCAACTCCTTTGTGGTAGTATATTTGGATGAAATTCTCATCTTCAACAGAATGTGGGAGGAGCACATGCGACATATTCAACATGTTTTGAGCACTCTGCGACAACACAATCTTTATGCCAAATTTGAAACATGCTCTTTTGGCATGAAAATGGTCCAATACCTAGGCTACATTGTTGATGAGAATGGGGTACATGTTGATCCAGCTAAGATCCAAGTCATCCCTAATTGGCTAGCCTCGACCACACTGACCGAGCTTTGAATCTTCTTAGGAATCGCCAATTTTTACCAATGGTTCGGGTTGGGATTCTCCCATATTTCCTGGGCCCTCAGCCAGGTGACCAAGTGCGGTGGTAAGGCCAAATTAGTGTGGGGGAAGGAGTAACAATGAACATTCGAAGATCTGAAACATTGTTTGTGCTCAGCTCTAGTACTCTCCTTGCCTGATCCAAAACAACCATTCGAGATTGAGACTGATGCCTCTGCCTATGCTGTGGGCATAGTTCTCACTTAGCACATGCATCCAATGGCATACCATAGTGAGACACTCTCTGATACTGTCCGTAAATACCCCACCTATGACAAGGAAATGTATTCCATTGTACAAGCCTGCCATCAATGGAAACATTACATTATGGGGAAAGAGACGATCATACACATTGATCACAAGCCTCTTCAGTTCATATAGACATAGGGGAAATTGCAGAATGAACACCATCAAAAGTGGTCCACCTATTTCAACAGTTCCATCTCAACATCAATTATAACACATGTATCTCCAATCGTGTCACTGACTGCCTCAGTTGGCCTCTTGTGGCTACACTTACCACTGTGCTCCATTTCTGTGGACATGAAACATCGGAGTGGCCCCAACTTTACCAACAAGATCCAGACTTCACCACCACATATAAACTCTTGGGGACATGCGCCATTGTCATTGATATTCACATTCATGACAGACTCTTATGCCACCTGGTCCATCTCTGTGTTCCTACAAGCGAGCGTGCAAAGGTGGTTTGGGAAGCCCACTATAGTTGGGTGGCAGGAAATTTTGGCATAGAGAAAACTGTGGCCGTCCTTTAGAAACATTTTTATTGGCCAAAAATTCGACAAGATGTCAACAATTATATCAGATGTTGCACTACCTGCACCATTACTAAGACAACCATCAAGAAGAAAATCTTATACAACCCTCTTCCTATTCCTGAGAAACCGTGGGAATCCATCTCCATGGATTACATGTCTAGTTTTCCGTCCACCAAGCACGAAAATGACTGCATGTTTGTGGTCATTGATCGGTTTTCAAAGATGGCCATCCTCACAGCCTGTAAGAAGAATGTCACAGTGACAGATATTGCCAAGCTCTTCTTTGAACACATTTGCTTTCACTTTGGAATACCATAGACCATCATCTCCGAATGAGACAACAGGTTCCTCAATACATTTTGGTCGAGTATCTGGTCTCTATTGGACACCAAGCTCACAAAATCCACTTTGTTCCACCCTCAAACCAATGGCCAAATTGAGGTCGTCAATCAGATGATTGTGCACATCCTATGCATGTACAATTCTAAGCATCCCCGTACATGGGACATGAGTCTCCCATATGTCCAACACAGTTACAACAGGGATCTCGATAGTTCCACTGGCCATAACCCATTTCAGGTGGGTCCAGGATTCCAACCCTTAAGACCCATTGATGTTTCACTTCCTCTTGCCACCACACAGACAGACTCTTCCCTTGATGAGTCTATGATCGACAAAGCCACCAGATTCATTGAGAGGATTCAACACATCCGCCAACAGGTCCAGGAGATTTTGTAGAAATCCAATGCTAAGTACAGACAACGCCATGATAAACACAGGGTACCACACTAGTTTCAGGTTGGCGACAAATTCTGGTTACATTTGCAGAAGGAGCGTCTCAGCAAGCCCCATCGAAAGATTCAACCACTTTGTTATGGGCCTTACACTATCACCAAGGCCGTGGGTAGCAATTCTTTTGAGCTCAACACTCCACCCTTCCTTGGTCTGCATCCAATATTCAATGTGGACCTCCTTTGGCCATATTTTCCACCATTATTGGACACCTGTGAGATTGACGAACAATTGACACCAACAAATATCAACCTTGACTACATGGAACAAGAATCCACCAATTAGATAATGGAAACATAGGTCAAGGGCACTCGCCAACAACATATCCATCTTTATTGGGTTGTCAAGGCAGGGAAAATCCTACACCAAGGAAAGTGGCTCACCCGAGGCCAAATCCAACAAAATTTTCCTCACCTGATGGGGGAACTTAATGCAATGGAGAGTATTGACTCCTAAGGGGGGAGGATTGATCCAAACAGATATTGGTGGCCACCCACCTATTCCAACTGGCTCCTCATGTCCGTTTTGTTTCATCACATCTTTCTGTACTGCTGTATAATTGTGAGTTATACACTTTTGGGGATTTCTAAAGTCTCACACATTCTCTAGGTGGATACGGGTGGCCTCTTGCCTAATCGAACCAACCTATTTTGTATGTTTTCATGTAAGCACATCTTGTTGTACTTTCAGGACTATTTTGGGGCCCTAAACATTTTTTTTGGCTTGCCACAGTCAGACTATAGACGGAGTCATATTTTGATGGTGAAATGTGTAGTTCTCTGAAAGACCTTTCCAATGGTCTATCACACGCCTAAAACAGAGGTCGTATGCAAAAGTTATGACCCTAGTAAGTTGAGGTACCAAATTACACCAACTTACCCATAGGGCCCACATGAATTTTGACATTTCACCTTCTAGGGTTAGGTTTTTGGATGTCTAGGGTTTTGGAATTCATGAGTAATATGAAAAGGGCCTATGGAGCCTCATTGTAATCCATTCTGCTAAGATGGATGTGCATAGCAGCCACATATCTTCTCAGAGATAGCTACGACCATCTGAGCAAGTTTTAGTTCCATAGTTTTACATTTTTAGCCTATTTCATTATTTAATAGAATATATTGTTCACTGAATATTTGTCTTATTCTTCCTATCTATATTTTTATGGTATCCAGTCTATAATCAATTTGTTTCTCTCCTAAATCTGGATCAAGGTTTATTTTTAATACACCAAGAAACTACTATTAAACCCATGCTAAATGAATACCCTGAAGTTGATTTCCTATCATCCATGTAGCCTACCCAATATGAATATGTATAACCAATTAGTCAGAAACATTCCATAGATATGTATACTAAAGCATAGCCAACTTTACCACACATATATCTCAAAATCATCTTAGATTATTTCCAATGCAATTCCTTGGGGTCTGACATGAACCTAGATACCATACTGACTGCAAAACATATATTTGGTCAAGTTGTAGTTAAGTAGATCAAAATTCCAACCAATTGGTGATACATACTCACATAAACTAAATTGGAGTCATCATGTCCGTATAACTTCAACCCAACTTCCAAGGAGTTTTCGTTGGCTTGCAACTCAACATCCTGAACTTATTTAGAATATCCAAATTACACTTGGATTGTGACATGCAAACACTATCTTCCTCCTGCCAGACTTCAATACCCATGAAATAATGAAACTCACCAAGATCTGTAATCTCAAATTCAACAATCATATGTGACTTAAATTTTTGAAATAGTTCAACATTGTTCCTTGTGAAGATCAAATAATCAACATATAATTCAACTATCATAATGTCTTGTCCTAAATGAAAAATATAGAGATTGGGATTAGATAGAATTTAACTAAGCAACAATCCTGAAAATATTTATCAATTTTTGAATACCATGATCTTGGCACTTGTTTGAGACCATACAAGGCCTTCTTCAACTTGTAAACACATTCTTCTTTACTTGGAACTTCAAAACCTTCCATCTACTCTACATAAATTTCTTCATCCACATAACCATTCAAAAGCTGATTTAACATCCATATGAAAAATTGTCCATACAATTATGCAACCAATGAAAGTACCATCTTGATTGCATCCAAATTTTCCACTGGAGAAAATGTTTAAGTATAACCAATTCCCTCCTTTTGTGCATAAAATTTTGCAACTAAATGAGCCTTGTATTTATCAATTGTGCCATCTGATTTATACTTCGTTTTATAAACTCATTTAGTACCAATTATGTCTTTTCCTTTTGGTAAATCGAGCAAGTCCCAAGTATCATTACTCACCAAGTCATTCAATTCTACTTCCATAGCTTCATTCCATTCTTTCTTTCATGATGCTTCTGCATAATTATGTGGTTCATCCATCTTCATTACTTGTGTCATAAGTGAAAAATTAAAAATTGAATTGTGTGATCGAGTAATTATTTTCTCAAAATTTCTACTCAACATATTGCTCTCTGAATGACCCCTTTCAAGACACCTAGGATTCTTTTTGACTTCATCTTCCTTTGATAACATAAAATTTGATGTTATAACATTATTTTCCACACCCTATGCATCATGATTTGCTGGCCCACCCTTTCCCTCTGCAGACTCCATTTCCCCATTTTACTTAGTCAAAAGTAAAAAATTCAAAATTGTATACATATACGCGGGCTATAGTTATACAACTTGCGTATACATAGGTTTCTCCATTACAACCCACATACATCAGGTTTTGTGCTCAAAATTTAAAATATTTATGATTTTCCACGCCAAGTCATAGAATCCATGATCCTTGGCCTTTCATATGCTGGAAATGCTCCGATTCGACCCTTCAATTCCCTTTAAAGGCTACAAATTGAGCCATATAAAATCCTTAAAAGGAGAGAAAAAGTTGACAGCAAGTACACTCTAGAGAAATTTTGCCTCATATTACATCCTTGAGTTTGCATCCCTTAGTCCTTTAAGTCTGAACTCTCCTTATGTTCATCCCCCAAGATCCCTCTATCCCATGAAGGAGGAATCAAATTAATCTTAGAACTTGTGAGCTTTCCTTGTGGAGGATTGAAGTGATGAAGGCCCAAGTGGAGGAACTTAGTTTATCGGTTTTGACAAGTTGCAGATACAAGAGGTTGTCACCTATGTACTCCCGCTGATTATATTAATAGAAATACTCTTTTCTCGTCCAATTATATGTTTCAAATGTATATATTATTTTCCATGGTTAAATTTTCTATACATGTTAATGGATTATGCTAGTTTATATGCTAACATTTCATACATTTTCCATATGCTTGTGTATGTTGGATGTTGAGGACAAGAGATAGGTATTAGGGATTGGATTGTGAGATCAATGATGGTCTCCTATGAATGTATGGACAAGGTAGGCTTATATCATTTCTTTTGTTGGCATTTCCATTTATCTATCATGCTTGAAATTTGCATTTATTTCTTGGTGACTAGTTCCTCCATCTGGGTCCTCACTACTCCACTTCTGGGAATTGTAATGTGTTTCGGCCATCATGATTGATCCTTTGACCTCACACGTTAGGGGGAATATGTTATAGCAATTTTTTCCACACACTATGCATCATGCTTTGGTGTCCTACCCTTTCCCTCTGAAGACTCAATTTCCCCATTTTTCTCAGTCAAAAGTCAAAAATTCAAAATTTTGTACATATATGCGGGCTACAGTTATACAAGTTGCGTAAATGTAGGTTCCTCCATTACAACCCACATACATCAATTTTTTTCTCCAAATTTAAAATATTTGAGATTTTCCATGCCAAGTCATGGGATCCATGATCCTTGGCCTTTCATATGCTGGAAATGCTCTGATTTGACCCTTCAATTCCCTTTGAAGGTGATGGGTATTCTATATGCACTAAATGCCTCAATTAAATTTTCAACCTGAGGTAAGTAAACTTAGAGTTGTGGCATTGTATGAGCCAAGGCAGAAAAGCTAATGGAAGTATTGTCTAACTAAGGGGATGGCCTATCTAAGGATCAATCTACTTTAAGAAATGACTCTTTCACTTTTATCAATTAGAAAATCCTATTAATGAGATTGAACTATTTACTCTAAGCAACTTCAACAATGGATCGATGGATTATTTCTAAAGAATTAAATCGTAACCTACTTTAAACAAGTTGATCTATTCAACCTAATGAGCAACAAGAAGTAAATTAGTTTTGATCTTTTATCTTTAAGAAAATAAGAAAACATACAACTAACTTATCAAGACTATTTCAACAAGTAAACTCTATTCTTAAAAAAAAAACTCATAATCTTTTCTATTTTGCAAAAGATAAATCTTACCCTACTTAATAAAAAAGCATCATGACTGTATTCAAATTCTAATTAATCAAAACTATTCTTAATTTGCAATAATAGGAAAAGATAATTCAAAGATGATGATTATTCCTTCGGTGTCGAATAACATCACGATGGTATCTGACTATTAATGATATCTCAAGAGGGATTAATTCAATGTTGACTTCTATATAGAAATGGAAAGTGTGAATCAAACAATCTAACAAAATCTTTGCCATCATAGAAGCAACACTAAGTATCCATGTGATCTCTAAATTTCATGCATCAATCATCAATGATTAAAAACACTCTTATACTAATTCAAGCACACTCTTATGACAAGTCAAGCAAATTTACAAATTTATAAACTTATGACTAAAAATCTAAATTCAAATCCAATCTTCTAATTAAAATTGCCATTCAAATCTATAACTGAAACTTTATAAATTAAACTGGACTAATCCTATCATTAAAAGTTAGATGTCAAATTAGAATGTTTGTAGAAACATAACCCCAAAATCTATTCCTATTTTAGCATACTAAAACAAGATTAATAAACCAAATAGATCTATGAAAACATAACTGAACTGAGAATTAAATCTAGCTTGATTACAACTAATAAAACTTGCAATTATTTATCCATCGAAGCTTGCAAAAGAAACTCTGTCTACACTAATCCTCTGTTTAGATACTACTCTATTTTGATTTGCATAAACCAATTTAAAACTTCAATACATCATTCAAGTTAGTAGCCTGTAGGACAATTGTTAGGAAATAAGAAACATAGCATAACAAATAACCAACTCCTATAAGCAATCTGCAAAAGATGAATTAGACAATTAAATTACAATCAACATGCACAATAATTAAACTAAAAGATACATACAACAAGGAAACAAAGTAAATTATAACTAAGAAAATGAAACACACGATATGTCTATCTATACATTTACCCAGACCACTGGTGAGCCCCCCAACAGGTTGTGGATACTCTTCAACAACAAAACATAGGCTGAAATCAACACGGTTCTGTCATTAATTAAAAAAACACAGTCTTGGAACACAAGTTTGCAAAATGTGTCTGAATTACACAATGAAACTTCTTCTTAAAATTTTGTTTGTGGTCTTGCCATTGCTAGTGGTATTTATAGGTGAATTACATTTCGAGAGGTCGACCAGTGGAAGGGTCGACCTCCTCTAAAAATGGAAAATCCATTAAATGCACTCTAATAGCTTTGGCTTCTAGAAAATCCATGATCCACTCAACGATCAACATAACCGCCGAATATGATGTTAAAAATAATTAAAAAGTACCTAGGCAAGTGTTTCTAATCACCTAGGCACCTAAGGGGTGAGAAAGTGCCTAATGTGGACCCTAGTCATTTAATTTGTGAGATACAAATTAAAAGATGACTTTATGACTTAAGTGAGGGGGTGAGTCAATAGACACTCAATCTCATCCACTCATCTAATCCAATATCAACCATTGGATTAAGAGACTCTTCACCTACCACCATGAGGTTGAATAGGGTAGGAGGTTGCACCCTTTCTAGGGTTGATTCATCTTTTTGTTGAGAGAGAAAGAGAAGGAGGTTGAGCTTGAGTGAGAAGAGAGAGTTGCAGGAGTGATGGCATGTTTCCCAAGGTAGAAAACAAGCACAAAAATTGAGGTAGGTACAACAACTTTGCAGGGCCGTACTGTATGGATTTTGGGAATCCGTACTGCTGGTTTTTGGGCACAGAAATTGAGGAGGAGGTACAACATCTTTGTGGAGGCCGTATGGTACAAATTTGACAGTCTGTACAACAACTAAATAGGATAAGTTCATACAACAAGATACACCACACATTCCAAGGTGTGGCACAAATTTTTAGGTGCATTTATTGCACATGAAGATGTACAACAAACACATGAAAACGGGGCATGATTTTCGAGGAGTTTTGTACAACATTTAATTTTGTAGCAGCCATATAGTTGTATGTATTTTTGGCACAGTTTTCAAGGAGCAGTCCGTACAACATTTAATGTTGGGACAATTGTACATAGTACATATTTCTGGTTCAGATTTCGAGGAGCTACATTCTGGAATTTTCTGAAGGATATTTGCACAATCTTTTTTTGAGATAAGTTTGTAAATTTTGCTGAAGATTAGACTGTTGTAAAATAATTTCTTTGAAGCTCTGAAATAATTAAAACTCCCTCTCTCACTGGTTTTCTCCTTGTGGGTTTTTACAGGGTCGATGTTAGACCAAAAATCATTGTGTTAATTTTCTGAGTTATATGTTATGTTGATATGTTTTTATTTCTGCGTTAAACGATGTTCAAAATCCTCATGTTTCAATTCTGAAAATTTATTTTATGCTGAGTTTAATTGGCTTCCACAAAACTGGGTTTGGGCATTAAAAATTGGTTGAAAAATAAGCGAGACTTGAAACTGGGTGGGGTCTGAAATTTTACATGGTATTAGAGCTGAGTTAAAGAGAAGTAGAGATATTTCAGCAAGTCAGAAAATTGGGACAATAGTCACTTCACCGGACATAACTTTGAATTTTTCATTTTCAGCAGAAAGGGGTCAATGGCTACAGTTTTGAGATTTGAGGACAGACTTGATGGGGCAACAAACTTTGGTTCTTAGAAAGAGAGGATGATCTTACTATTGCAAGAAAACATGTTGTGGGATATTGTTGAGAATACCACAACACATCCTGTGGTTGTACCTACTGATGCTACTCTTCTTGCATCATACACTAAGAAGAGTATCAAGGCTAAGAAGATTATTCTTGATGCCATCAAGGACCATTTGATTCCTCATTTGATGAGGAAGACAAATTCTTATGATATGTGGGAGTCTTTGATGAAGTTGTACCAGAGTACAAATGAAAACCAAAAGATGGTTTTGAGGGAAAAACAAAAGAGCATTAAAATGACCAAGGCTGAAAATGTGGTCACATATCTTACCAGGTTGACACAGGTGAGAGATGATCTTGGAGTTTTGGGGGGAGGCCATAGTTGATAGTGAGCTTGTGAGGACAACATTTAATGGAGTTTCCAAACAATGGGCTATTTTTTTTGAGGGCATTGTGGCTAGGGAGAAGCTTCCTAATTGGGAATGTATTTGGGATGAATTTGTTCAGGAGGAGACTCGAAGAGGTTATGTACATGGAAGTTCATCTACAAGTCATGATGAGGAGAATGTGTCTCTTGCTGCCAACATCAATAAGAAATTCAAAAAGGGTCCTAAGAGAGGAAACAAACTGAAGGGTGAAGGGAAGAAGGACATGAGAAAAGTCAAGTGCTTTGCATGCCACAAGTTTCGACGCTATGCATGTTAGTGTCTGAACAAGAATACCAAACAAGAAACAACTTCAGTAGCCATGGAGGAGTTTTCCTCCAAGTTTGATAAGGATTTTTCCTTAGTTGTGTGCCTTTCCATGAGGACCACTCATTCATATATGTGGTATATTGACAGTGGTTTTTCCTGCCATATGACAAGGGTTTGTCAGCACTTGGTAAATCTTACTCAGATTGGTGATGTTGAGGTGGTGCTTGGGGATGACTAGGTGGTCAAGGCAGTTGGTTGTGGGACTGTATCATTTTAGAGGGAGTCTTTGCCTCCGATGTTGTTGAGAGAGTTCTTATATGTTCTGGTCTTGAAGAAGAACATAGTTTCAATTTCTGCTATTGAGGAGAGGGGCTATGAGGTGTTGTTCCATGATGGGAAGGTGCTCCTTTTCCCCAAGGGGTCCAGTACCACTTCAACCAAAGTGATTGGGACTCGACATGAAAAGCTGTACAAGCTCATGTTTCAGCCAATGAGAACATTATTTCATTCTACCAGCAGGAGTGATCTATGTTATCTATGGCACATGAGGATGGCACATTTGCACCATGGGGCTTTGAGGGTACTGAGGGAGATTGTGACTGAAGTTATAGATTTTAGTACAGAGCATCAAGAGTTGTGCAAGGGGTGTGCTTTGGGAAAGTATACCAAGACTGATTTTCCTAGCAGTGACAGTAGAGCAACCTGTATCCTTGATCTTATTCATTTGGATACATGTGGTATGATGTCTTTGACATCATTGATTGGTTTTTTATACTATGTTATATTCATTGATGAATTTTGACGATAGTATTGAATTTTCTTTATGAAGACCAAAGGATAGGTCTTCAGTTGGTTTCAAGAGTTCAAAGCTCTTGTGGAGAACTAGACTGGGAATAAAATAAGAGTTTCGAGGACAGAAAATGGGGGTGCGTATACCTCCAAGGAGTTCATGGACTTTTGTGTAGGAGAGGGCATCATGAAAGAGTTCACTGTTCCTTACAACCCACAACAGAATGGGGTTGCTGAGAGGAAGAGCAGGGCCATAGTTGGGGCTGTGAGATCCATGCTACATGATCAAGGGTTACCACTATTTCTTTATGTTGAGGCATGCTACACTACAGTTTATCTGCAGAAAAGGAGTCCACACAGGGTAGTGAGGAGTATGACTCTTGAGGAGGATTTTTCTGGGAAGAAGCCTGAGGTGTGGAACTTTCAGATTTTTGGGTGCATCACATATTCAGATGTCCCTTCTGAGAAGAGGATAATGCTAGAACCCATGAAAGAGAGAGGGATCTTTGTTGGGTATAGCGAGACTTTAAAGTCTTTCCGTATATACATTTCTTCCTTGAGGAAGAAAATTTTGAGGAGGGATGTGAGATTTGAGGAGGATAGAGCCTTTATGAAGTCATGAGGGGCAGAGAGGGTTGAGAAATCATCACCTCAGATTCAGGTGTGTCTGTAGTAGACTTCAGTGACATAGATTTCAAGGCCACCAGTTTCGGTGATGACTGGTCCATAGGTGACAGGGCCACAAATGTCAGGATCACAGGTTACTGGTCCACAGGTTTCAGGATCAAGTACTCCAGAGACATCAGGATCACAGTCTTCAGGATATGGGGTTGAGAAGGGAGAGTCCCCTCCATAGGACACTACTTCATAGAGGTGGAAGCCCAAGTGGCTTCAAGATATTTTGAGGGAGGCACATGGTTCAGTGGGGAATCCCAGACAAGTAGTGAGGGAGAGTAAACCTCCCGAGAGGTTTTGCAGCTACATTGCGATGGTGAGTAGTATTCAAGAGTACGAGCCTTCCACTTTTGAGGAGGCTACTGGTAGACAATTTTGGAGACATTCCATGATGGAAGAGTATAATTCCATCATGAAGAATGATGTTTGGGAAGTTGTTCCTAGACCCAAGGGGAAGTTAATGGTGACTTCCAGGTGGCTCTATAAAATCAAGCATGCTGCAGATTGTAGCATTGAGAAGTACAAAGCTCTCTTTTTGGCTCGGGGATTCTCATAGGTAGAGGGATTTGATTATGATTAGACCTTTTCACCAGTTGCTAGATATACCTCAATCAGGTCAGTGATTTCCATTGCAGTAGAGATGGCCTAGAATATCCACCAGATGGATGTAAGGACTGCATTTCTGAATGGTCTTATACAATAGGAAGTGTATATTGAGAATAATTTGGGATTTGAGGTGCATGGGAGATATTATCATGTGTGTAGGCTGAAGAAGGCATTGTATGGACTGAAAAAAGCTCCCAGAGCTTGGTATTCAAGGATTGATGCCTATTTGTAGCAGTTGGGCTTTGAGAAGAGTGAGGTGGATCCTAGACTATACTACATTTTGGTTGGAGAGGATACTCTCATTCTCTTACTATATGTGGATTAATTTTTCATTACAGGGGCAGAGAGACTCATCACTCGATGCAAGGAGAGCCTTGCTTCAGAGTTTGAGATGATTGATATTAGACTGATGCACTATTTTTTGGGATTGGAGGTTTGGTAGGAGCCTGGACACATCTTCTTGGGATAGGGGAGATATGTGTGTGATATTCTGAGGACATTTCAGATGGAGGATTGTAGGCCCATGAAAAATCCCATTATTACCAATTGGAAGAAGCTTCATGCTTCTGAGTCACAGTTGGTGGATTCCACTTTTTATCGTCAGTTGATTGGGTCTTTGATGTATTTGGTCAATACCAGGCCAAATATTTGTTTTGTTGTCAACACTCTCAGTCAGTTCATGGTGAAGCCTAGGAGAGTGAACTGGGTGGTAGCAAAACATGTGCTCAGGTATCTTTGTGGTACGATATATTATGGTCTAGAATATCAGAGAGGATATGGAGTTCATCTAGTTGGCTATATAGATTTAGATTGGGAAGGATGTGTCAGTGACCAGAAGAGTACTTTAGGGTGTTGTTTCGGGTTGGGCTCAACAATTGTGTCTTAGTTCAGTCGGAAGGAAAAGTTAGTGGCATTGAGTTTTGTAGAGGCTGAGTATATGGATGATAGTTAGGCCAGTTGTGAGGCCCTTTGGCTTCCCAAGTTGCTGGTGGAATTTTTGGTGTGCAGTTGAGGCCTACCTTGATTTACTGTGATAATCAGAGTTGCATTAAACTTTCGGAGAATCCAGTTTTTCATGATAGTTCTAAGCATATCGATATTATTTATCACTTCACCTATGACTATGTTCAGAGAAGAGAAATAGAGCTACAATACATATCTACAGATGAGAATGTTGCAGATATACTCACCAAATCATTGGGCAAAGACAAGTTTGTATTTTTCAGGGACAAGCTTGGAGTGGTGAGTAACACTTTCCTCGGTAAGAGGGAGTGTTAAAAATAATTAAAAATAACCTAGGCAAGTGTTTCTCATCACTTTAGGCGCCTAAGGGGTGAGATAGTGCCCTATGTGGACCCTAGTCATTTAATCTGCGAGATACAAATTAAAAGGTGACTTTATGACTTAAGTGAGGGGGTGAGTGTATAGACACTCAATCTCATCCACTAATCTAATCCAATCTCAACCATTGGATTAAGAGACTCTTCACCTACCACCATGAGGTTGACTAGGGTAGGAGGTCGCACCATTTCTAGGGTTGATTCATCTTTTTGTTGAGAGAGCAAGAGAAGGAGGTCAAGCTTGAGTGAGAAGAGAAAGTTGCAGGAGTGAGGGCATGTTTCCCAAGGCAACAAACAAGCATAGAAATTGAGGAAGTTACAACAGCTTTGCAGGGCGGTACTGTACAGATTTTTGGAATCCGTACTACTGGGTTTTGGGCATAGAAATCGAGGAAGAGGTACAACAACTTTGTGGAGGCCATACGGTATGGATTTGACAGTTCGTACAACAACTAAATAGGAGAATTATTTATAAGAAGGTACAACACGCATTCCAAGGTATGTGGCATGAATTTTGAGTTGCATTTATTGCACATGAAGAGGTACAACAAACACAAAAAAGGGGCACGATTTTCAAGGAAATCTGTACAACATTTAATGCTATAGAAGCCGTACAATTGTACAGCTTTATGGAACAATTTTCAAGGAGTAGTCCGTACAACATTTAATGCTGGGACAATTATACACAGTACGGATTTTTGGTTCAGATTTAGAGGAGCTGCATTCTGGAATTTTCTGAAGGAGATTTGCATAAGTTTTTTCTGAGTTAAGTTTGTAAATTTTGCCGAAGATTAGACTACTGTAAAAGAATTTCTTTGAAGCTCCGAAATAATAAAAACTCCCTCTCTCACTGGTTTTCCCCTTGTGGGTTTTTCCAGGGTCATTGTTAGACCAAAAATCACTGTGTTAATTTTCTGAGTTATATGTGTTGTTGTTGTGTTTTTATTTTTGTGTTAAACGATGTTCAAAATCCTCATGTTTTAGTTTTGAAAATTTATTTTATGATGAGTTTAAATGGCTATCATAAAACTGGGTTTGGGCATTAAACATTGGCTGAAAAATCAGTGAGACTTGAAACTGGGTGGGGTCTGAAATTTTACATATGATATGTCATGAGATTTGTAGCTGGAGGCCATGAGGGGGCACAAAACCCATGTCACCGATTCTCCCATCATAGGCTGCCAATGTACCAACCGCCAACTCCTCTGCACTCCGAGTGTTGGATCGCATGACGAATGGAGTGCCGGATCATGTACTGGATGGGGTGCTAGATGAAGTGCCAGATGGGGTACCAGATGGAGGGTCAGACTACGAATTCACCCTGTTACACATAGATTGTGAATTAGATCCTTATAAACATTAAACCAAACTGAATTTAGCTCAAAATATTTGTAAAACATTGATTACACATACATGATATAAATCCATGATGAATTGATATAAAATCCTTTGAAAACTCCTTCAAAATGGTCAATAACATATATAATATCGGTGCAAAAAGGATTCAACCATCACAACAAAACAATCAAAATGAATCACCCAACATGACTAGACTTGATAAGGAGGGGGTGGATTATCTTTAGAAGCTTCTCCCTCTTATCCTGAAGACTTTGTCTTGCCCCTCTTACGATGTTTCAATTGTTCCCAGAGGCTACGATTGTCATTGGTCATTTGATCAACCAATCGTTGGAGGGAATTCACTTTTGCTTGTAATACCACATTGTCATGATGGAGGTGCCTATCCATAGTCTTTATCTCTTCCAACTGTTGAAGAAACTGAGCATTTTCTTATTGTAATTTTTCAATAAATCGAGTATGATCAGATGTTTCAGAGGAGGTCTTGGATCCCTTGATGGATGTAGAGGGTCTATTAGCTTTGAAATCTGATGTAGGAATCTGTGAGGTAGGAGTAACAAAGTTCTTGTGCGAGGGAATAGGTTCAGATTTTACTTCTCTATCAGGCTCCAACTCTTTTGTAGAAACTTCCCTGAGTCTTTTATGGGGGCTTTCATGATATAAGGATACTTGGATAGGATCTGAAGTGCTTGGGGGTTTTACATTAGGCTTTCCACTTTCACTTCAGGTACTTTTTTGAAAAGATCCCCCCTTTGAACCGATTGGCTCCTCTTCTATTCCAAGGGACTAAAGGGAATTCTTGTTGAATTTCCTCTTGTAACTTCTTGGGTTGAGGATCAATAGGTGTTGAGAGAATTGGAGAATTATCAATAGGATTTTTAGTTTTCTTTCCCGATGAGGCTGTAGGGGAATAAACAAGTTTCTTGGTCTTTTGTTCAGGCAGAGAGATAGTTTGAGTGGGAGGGTTTGGAGTCTTTGGAGAATGAGTCTTGGATGGAGTAACAGTCCCTAAATCAAGTGATTTCTTGCTGATATTGACTGTGAGATGGGGGTTTGAGAATTGATAGAGGAATTCATCCCATGTCTTACCCTGTTTTTTCAACTGGGTTATGACAAGAAATTTGATGAGGTCGTGGTGGAATAAAATGTTATGAGGATTTGACACATTCTTTTGTTGGATCATGTTGTCATTGATGCCAATGGTTTGATTGATTGATGTCATTGATTGATGATTGATGTAATATAATATGTATTTTCCTTGATGAGAATGCATAGATGAAGATGGATCAATGAGTTGTCATTGATATGAAGAAGATGGATCAATGCGTTGTCATTGATACATGATGAAGATGGATCGTTGTGGTTTCATTGGTATATGATGCATTGTTGGAAAAATGTATAGAAGACTCATTATTGTCTTATTATGATTGATAAGGTGCACAAATGGATGAAATCCAAAGTGGTCCCCTTATGGTGAAAGCCCTCACGGGAAGATGCTTTGCGGGTTGAGTTATCCTAGAAGAATGGTTGGAGGACCCTTGCTCTCATTATTTTCTTATCATGATTGATAAGGTGCACAAATGGATGAACTCCAAAGTGGTCCCCTTATGGTGAAAGCCCTCACGGGAAGACACTTTACGGATTGAGTTATCCTAGAAGAATGGTTGGAG
>SNQJ01S0150592.1:0-13752 GCA_010110895.2 Picea sitchensis
AAGTTTCTCCTAGAGAAGATGTTAGTTATATATGGTAAATGATTACAATAAGTATTTATCTCAATATTCTCACATGCTACCAAGTATAATACTTTTCAAATATTGCTACCTCAACTATAGTGTTTACTTGTAATGAGGTAGTTATCAAACTTTTCATGTGCAAATTTGAATCTTATCAACTTAATAAATCAAACCTGGAACCTAGAGTCTTGTCCTCAAGAATGAGTGTGCTTCTTTTCTTCCAAGTCTCCTTCACTCAGGATGACAAGTGCTTTCTTCAACATGTCCTATGTACTAAGGAAATATGCTATCTTGATAGAAATCTAAGTTAGAGAATAAACTCTAATCTCATTTTTAATCAATCTAATACATTGACTTTAATTTTTAAAAGTGGTTAGTATGATGGTCATAACTCCAACATACAACCTAGGTGTTCATAATGTCATAACAAATAGATGCATATCAAAATAGTCAAACTTGGGGTGCATTATTCCTCTAAATGTGTTGGATTTGAGATACTTATGGATCCATGATTGTCAAAAGATCATTTCTCTTGAAACTGCCCTTTAGAATAATAATACCTTTTAAACATATGTAAGTACATACATCTGACAATTTCTTTCTAGGGTAAGGTGTACTAGGACAATAAAACAACAATCCCAACACTTCACAAAAAACTTTAACTGCAACTGGTACTGCAGTTGGCATGAAGGAACTGGAATTGAAAATGATGTTGCAACTGACATGAAGGAACTGGCACTGCAACTGCAACTGATAATGCAACTGGTACTGGTACTGCAACTGCAACTGGTACTGCAACTCCAACTTAGGGTTTTATGAGGAAACCCTAATTTTTCAACTTTCAAATTTTGGAATTCTGATCTAGGGACTAGATGCGTTGGGCTTAGGCAAGTAGGCTAGAGTAGTCTGTTTTTAGAAAATCAAAATTTTACCCCTTGAAACTAAGCCCGCGCAAATCTGGACTAGTACTTTTGGTACTGGTTCTGGTTTCCTGGTTTTCTGGTACCAACCAAAACTAGGGCTTCATTTTTCGGAGTCTCTGGCCACTGAAAAGGTGAGCTCAAGCTGCCAACGAGTTTGCTAGGCTAGGGTGCACTTCCCTATATAGTTTTAAGGCTAAAATTCCATTCCAAAAAAATCCCTAATTTTCTTATATGACAACAATGACGTTTTTGGTTACCCAATGAAAGGTGCTCTACTCAATTTAGCTCTGATTCCATGTTAAATTTAGAGTTGCTATTAAGTTCTTTTCAATTTACTAGACAATACTAGCATAAGCAGGATCACTGAGAGAAACACAATCACAAGGTACACAAAATTTTATCCTGAGAAACCCTCATGGGGGAGAAAACCCAGCAAAAACTTCCTTAATATAGATTGCCAATACAATGTCAAGATAAAATACCAAACACTAGAGAATATCCAATACTAAGAAATGTGCCTCTCTCTCCTTCTTCTGGAAATTGCATCTATCTCCAATACTTTCACACTAGATGAGTGACTTGAGTGAGTGAGAGAATGAGGCATCATCCTCTCTTATTTATACTAGCTGATAGGCTAGGGTTGTGTCTTTTCACCAAGCAGGGATGACTTCTTCAACTAGTGGTTAAAACATAGTTTGACCAATCCACAATAAAGGATTTGACCAATTAGCACCATATAAACATGGTTTGACTAATTTGACCAATTAGCACCATATAAACATGGGTTGACCAATCCAAAATAGGGGATTTGGTCATACATAAGTCTCGACATGATCAATCCATAAAAGGGTATTGATCTATATAATAATAACTCAATTATATTTAGAATATTCTTTGGAGTTACAATATTTCAACAGTTAAGTGGGGACTAAGACATCCTTGAGTCTTGAAACCCTCCCATAACGTCAAGGCACGTGTCTACTCTAACTACATCAAATTTTGATGGTTACATGCACAGTTTGAAGAAATTTGAACATTGACCCCATTCACTGCTCACTATGGAGGGTTGCTGGATGACATTTGTGATGGGCGTATTGGAATTTCCATGACATTTCAAGAGAGTTTCGACAAAATTATACAAATGACAATGATACGTCCATGATGAACATTGATGCAAACATGGACGATATAAAATATTATATGGGGACATTAGACATCCTTGAGTCTTGAAACCCTCCCATAACGTCAAGGCATGTGTCTACTCATACTACATCAAATTTCAATGCATACAGGCATAGTTTGAAGAAATTTCAACATTGACCCCTTTCGCAGCTCACTATGTGGGGTTGGTGGATGACATTTTTGATGGATGTATTGGAAGTTCCATGATATTTCAAGAGAGTTTCGACAAATATTATACAAATGGAAATGATGAATGATGACAATTATATGTCCATGATGAACGTTGATGAAAACGTGGATGATCTCAAAGATTATGTGGGGACATCGGATATCCTTGAGTCTTGAAACCCTCCCATAACGTCAACGCATGTGTCTACTCTAACTATATCAAATTTCGACACATACATGCACAGTTTGAAGAAATTTCAACGTTGACCCCATGCACTGACCACTATGCAGGGTTGGTGGATGACATTTGTGATGGGTGTATTGGAATTTCCATGACATTTCAAGAGAGTTCCGACAAAGATTCTACAAATGACAATGATGAATGATGACAATGATATGTCCATGATGAACATTGATGAAAATGTGGGTGATCTCAAAGATTGTGTGGGGACATCAGACATCCTTGAGTCTTGAAACCCTGCCATAACGTCAAGGCACATGTCTACTCTATCTATATCAAATTTCAACACATACATGCACAGTTTGAAGAAATTTCAACGTTGGCCCTATTCAAAAACCGCTATGCGGGGTTGGTGGATGAAATTTGTGATGGGTGTATTGTAAGTTCCATGAAATTTCAAGAGAGTTCCGACAAAGATTCTAATGGAAATGATGAATGATGACATTGATACGTCCATGATGAACGTTGATGCAAATGTGGATGATATCAAAGATTATGTGGGGACATAAAACATCCTTGAGTCTTGAAACCCTCCCATAACGTCAAGGAATGTGTCTACTCTAACTACATCAAATTTTGACGCATACATGCATAGTTTGAAGAAATTTCAACGTTGGCCCCATTCACTACCCACTATGCGGGGTTGGTGGATGACATTTCTGATGGGTGTATTGGAAGTTCCATGACATTTCAAGAGAGTTCCGACAAATATTCTACAAATGGCAGTGATGAATGATTACAATGATACATACATGATGAAAGTTGATGCAAACGTGGATGATCTCAAAGATTATGTGGGGACATAAGAAATCCTTGAGTCTTAAAACCCTCCCATAACATCAAGGCATGTGTTTACTCTAACTACATCAAATTTCAATGCATACATGCATAGTTTGAATAAATTTCAATGTTGACCCCTTTCACTGCCCACTATGTGGGGTTGGTGGATGACATTTGTGATGGATGTA
Organism: Picea sitchensis; assembly: GCA_010110895.2. Classification (NCBI taxonomy): domain Eukaryota; kingdom Viridiplantae; phylum Streptophyta; class Pinopsida; order Pinales; family Pinaceae; genus Picea; species Picea sitchensis. The sequence goes on from SNQJ01S0150592.1 coordinate 3,504, forward strand.
TTGGAAGTTCCATGACATTTCAAGAGAGTTCTGACAAAGATTCTACAAATGGAAATGACGAATGATGACAATGATATGTCCATGACGAATGTTGATGAAAACGTGGACAATCTCAAAGATTATGTGGAGACATCATACATCCTTGAGTCTTGAAACCCTTCCATAACGTCAAGGCATGTGTCTACTCTAACTATATCAAATTTCGACGCATACATGCACAGTTTGAAGAAATTTCAACATTGGCCCCATTCATTGACCACTATGCGGGGTTGGTGGATGACATTTGTGATGGGTGTATTGGAAGTTCCATGACATTTCAAGAGAGTTTTGACAAATATTATACAAATGGAAATGACTTATGATGACAATGATATGTTCATGATGAACATTGATGCAAATGTGTATGATCTCAAAGATTATGTGGGGACATCAAACATCCTTGAGTCTTGAAACCCTCCCATAATGTCAAGTAATGTGTCTACTCTAACTACACCAAATTTCGACATGTACATGCATAGTTTGAAGAAATTTCAACGTTGGCGCCATTCAATTCCCACTATGCGGGGTTGGTGGATGACATTTGTGATAGGTGTATTGGAAGTTCCATGAAATTTCAAGAGAGTTCCAACAAAGATTCTACAAATGGCAATGACGAATGATGACAATGATATGTCCATGATGAACATTGATGCAAACATGGACGATCTCAAAGATTATGTGGGGACATCATACATCCTTGAGTCTCAAAACCCTCCCATAACGTCAATGCATGTGTCTACTCTAACTACATCAAATTTTGATGCATACATGTATAGTTTGAAGAAATTTCAACGTTGACCCCTTTCACTACCCACCATGTGGGGTTGGTGGATGACATTTGTGATGGGTGTATTGGAAGTTCCATGACATTTCAAGAGAGTCTGACAAAGATTCTACAAATGGCAATGACGAATGATGGAAATGATATGTCCATGATGAATGTTGATGCAAACGTGGATGATCTCAAAGATTATGTGGGGACATCAAACATCCTTGAGTCTTGAAACACTCCCATAATGTCAAGGCATGTGTCTAGTCTAACTACATCAAGTTTTGATGCATACAGGCATAGTTTAAAGAAATTTCTACATTGGCCCCATTCACTGCTCACTGTGTAGGATTGGTGGATGACATTTGTGATAGGTGTATTGGAAGTTCAATGACATTTCAAGAGAGTTTTGACAAAGAATATATAGATGGAAATGATGAATAATGACAATCAGATATGCATAATGAACTTTGATGCAAACGTGGATGATCTCAAAGATTATTTGGGGACATCAGAAATCCTTGAGTCTTGAAACCCTCCCATACCATCAAGGCATGTGTCTAGTCTAACAATATCAAATTTCGACGTATACAGTCACAATTTGAAGAAATTTCAACATTGGCCCCATTCAATGCTCATTGTGCAGGGTCGATGCAGGATGACATTTGTGATGGGTGTATTGGAAGTTCCATGATATTTCAAGAGATTTTCGACAAAGATTCTATGGATGGAAATGACGAATGATTAAAATGATACGTCCATTATGAATGTTGATGCAAACATGGGAAATCTCAAATATTATGTGGGGACATCGGACATCCTTAAGTCTTGAAACCCTCCCATACCATCAAGGAAACTTTCTAGTCTAACCATGTCAAATTTTGACACATACGGGCACAGATTGAAAAAAATTCAACGTTGGCCCCATTCATTTCTCACTGTACAGGTTCAGTGGAAGACATTTGTGATGGGTGTATTGGAAGTTCCATGACATTTCAAGAGAGTTCTGATAATGATTCTATAGAAGGGAATGGTGAATGATAACAATGAGATGTGCATGATGAACGTTGATGCAAATGTGGACGATCTCAAATATTATGTGAAGACATCATACGTCCTTGAGTCTTGAAACCCCCCCATACCATCAAGGCATGTGTCTAGTCTAACCATGTCAAATTTCGATGCATACATGCACAAATTGAAGAAATTTCAACATTGGCCCCATTCACTTCTCTCTATGTAGGGTCGGTGGAAGACATTTGTGATGGTTGTAGTGGAAGTTCCATGAAATTTCAAGAGAGTTTCTACAAATATTCTACACATGGAAATGACAGATGATGACAATGAGACATGGATCATCTCAAAGATTATGTGTGGGGTCGATGGATATCATTAAACCCTCGACCATATATAATCCCTAAGCAATTAACCATTAAACGAACTAACCCCTAAGCCCCAAATCCCTTAGCCCTTGCACTTTAATCCCTTAAAATGTAACCCCTAATCCCTTAACTCTTAATCCCTAGACCCTAAATCCCTAAATCCCCTAATCCCCAAAGCCCCTATCCACTTAACCCCCAACAACTCAACAAATTAACTATTTAGGCACAATAGGCGTTAAATTGGAAGCCAAACTAGAAGCTAAAAAGGAAGCTAAGTTGGATGCTAACCAAGATGCTAAACTAGAAGCTAAAGTAGAAGCTAGATTGGTGCTAACTTGGGTGAAAAATTAGGCACTAAATTAGGTGTTATTAGTGCCTAATTTAGCACCAACTTGGGTTGCTTCATGCAAATATCACCCAAAATAATGCCATCTCGATAAATAGCGCCAACTTTAGAAAAAAAGTGAAGAAAAATACATTAAAAGAGCCAGTGGAAACAAAAAAATGAGCTAAAAAGGAAGTTAATCACATGGATTTGTTGTAGTGCATATATGCCCAGCGTATTGCCTATCCCTTCTAGGATTTATACAAGCTAGAATTCATGTGGAAGGGAATACAGATGGATCCAAATAGGGGCATAGGTAAATTCTTTTTTTTTCCAGGATAAAACATTCCATCCAGAACGTTAGGTATAATCCTAATGAATTTGAAAAACAGGGCTCGTTTTCAGATACTTTGTCCTTGTCTTTTAGGTTATGGAAAACGACACTGAAAAAACATTTGGATCCCAGTTGAAGATCATAGTGATCTTTAGGTTTCCACTAGGTATTAATCCACTTTACAAGGTATCGCTTAGAAGGCCATAACCCCATAAATTTCCCAATTAGGGCATGATCTCTCATATATTGAGTTTGAGCTCCAATTCTTATTGAACTAATCACAAACCTGGGGGCGTAGAGATTTAGGGAATGCATTTTCCAGGTTCCCATGCTCGAGCCACTTTTGGATGGGAGGAATCTACCTCCACCTCCACTCCTTTGTCCTTGTTGAGTTCTTATTGGAAGATCTGGTCTTTCAGATGCGCTGGAAGATCAAATGGTAGCCACACACTTGAGGAACCTATGAATTATACCATCGTCACATTGCAATAAGAGGGGTCTCGTGCCCCCTCAACATCATCAATAAGTAAAGGAACAGTCACACTTCATGAGAAAGGCATGGTCGAAATTAGAGAAGGGTCATGATTTGCAATAACCCTAGGTTTTCAAGCATATCATTAAACCCTAGAAGAGCAATTTATATGCTACCTTTATTCTATATACTTTAAAAAAATATAGAAACAATATAATGATATATTTAAAGGGCTTTATTAGGATACTATTTTCCTTACTATTTTCGTATATTATAAAACCTTAGTATACATGTAAAGTCCCTAAATTCTAGAGTAATTGTTATGCATTAATTTAAAATACAATGAGTATTTAGGAGCTTGTTGAAATATTTAGGACATGACAATGAACATTTCATGTACTTAGCAAGACAAGTGTAAAAGAATCGTCGATAATTACATTATTGAATGAATTGGCTTTACCACTTGGAAGTTGTAGCAGGTCACCAAACTAGGTGTTTGTTGTGTCTCCTCGTACCATTGACAACTGCCAACTCCATGAGTCATCCTATACCATTGACATTTGTTGACTCCATGACTCGTCCTATAATCAACGTTCATGAGCATTATTGGTTAATTGATATGAAACAAAAAACATATTCAGAAAATAGTAAGTGGATTTACTAATTTACTAAATTACAAATTCAACCCGAAAAAAAACATACTCAACAACTCCATTCTTCATAAAAAAAATTCTATAAATTACAAACAAAACCAAATGAAATTGACTCGGTGGAGGTCCACTGTCCTATGCTTGCAATGGTCCTAGTTCAACCTCATGGCGTTTGAATGAGCAATATACAGTAGTTGAGTAAGTGGCGGTCCTTGTGATTGAAAAAACTTGTGTTCATGTACTGTTGATCACTTGAGTGGACATTGTATATATCCTTTGCATGCATCCACTTCTATTGGTACCTACCAATTGGAATCTATAATGGGATTATTGTAGAATATGTTCCCTAAACATTATGTAGGGGAAAGTAATAATGCATAGGATTTTGGCAAAGAGGAGTCCACCATCTATAATAGAGATAAGTGGTCGAAGGCTAGAATTAAAGGAAAGCGAACCTTGTTTATTGAATCATGAGAATGTGGTCTTGGGGAAAATGGGTGTCGGAGATTCACGATCCCAAGAAGAAGTCTAGAATTTAGCTGGGGACATTCCAAATACCATAGATGGTGTTATCCAAAATCATTTTTAGTCATTCTACGAGAAAATAATATCACTGAAATCCATGGTCCCATGCACCTAAAATTTGGAAAATTAGGTTTTAGTCTCATAGGCATAGAAAACATTAAGCCCAATTTTCTACAAGAAGTGGAGAAGCAAGTGATAGAAATCATGGACACATGGGAGGAGGGAAATATTATCCAATTGAAGGACGAAGCCACCAAGGTGAATTATATTATCCACATATTCGTTGTCTCAACATAAATGAATTGGAAGGTTATGCAGACAATTATGATGTTTTCTCATGTTTTTCCACTAATAACCTTCAATATTCCATGGGTTTGTTCATTGGAATTGCAACCTTAAATAGTAAAGAAATTGGAAGGCGTTGCTTTCACATAAGTTCCAAGGGTTTTGGTTAGATATTTTTTTTAATGAACTCTCTGAGATCATTTCATAAAGGGATCCTATAGGTCTATCTCTACCTTTTCCTATGGTTCATAATTCTGTGTATCAACGATATCACATTCATGGCCACTTTCACCTCTAGAAAATCTCGAACAATCATCATTTTAGACCCATTCTAGTGCCAACAAGATGTGGTACCATAGGATACGGTGAAAGAGGAATTTGTCATTCCCCCATATCTAGATCAAGAAGTAGAAATATGACTTAGTCATTGGGAAAGGCAAGCTAAGTAGACCAAACGAAAGAAGAGGAGATTCTAGAACAACTAGAACCTCCAGGCCAAGGCAATCTAGGATTGGAGGGAGAAACAATGAATTTATCAAAAGCAATGGAAGCTTGGATAACATTAGTAAAGATTAAAAAACATCCTTTAGTAGCACATTTAGTGGTGATAAGATGGCAGACATATAATCCAATATAGACATGTATTGTTTCTATATTTTGTTATGTAAGCAATTTGTCATCATTTTCTCATGCAAGAAATTCCGAAATATAGTTTTGGTCGATGCAAGCTTTCCAAAAATCAGGAGCTAGCAACATTTTTTAGTAGTAGAGAACTATCTAAGTTTGTTTTTGAAGCTCCAAACAATGACATGTAATTGTTGTTAACTTTCCTACAACCCCCTTATTAATATAATATTCTTGTTCCGATAAAAAAAGAAATTTATTTAAGCATACAAGGTGTTGAAATTCATAAGTTTTTATCTAATAAGCTAATGAGATACACCATGATTCATGTAGGGTAATAAGATTTAATAAGGTAATGATATATACCATGATAATGTAGGGTAATAAGAGTTGTGTATGAGGAAAATTTAACAACAAACATGTGGTAAGTACATCACAAGGTCAATTCACGGATTAAGGATGATTAATGAGAAAATCTGCTCGTTAAAGAGGACTACAATCAACAATCTAGTGTAAGTGGAGATGAGTAGTAAGTCCCACTCTCTTATTCACTTTGATGAGGTTTTATGTTTCATTTACAAGGTTTCACTATTTCATTACCAATGCTCTAATTGTTAGACCCAAAGCTAAAATCATTGGGCACTTGGAACATAAGAAAGAGTGGGTATGAAATCTTTGTTGTTGTGTCTAGATTTTTTCCATTTGTAAATGTGTATTTGTTTGAATTGTAAAATTTCTTTTCTTATTATGTAAAGTCAATGTCTCACCATTATTAGTGTAAAGGAATGTAAATTGTGACATATCTTTAATTATGTATGATGCAATTGTGGAATGTAAATTGTGACATTACTTTTAATATGTGTCATGCAATTGTGGATGTTATTTCTCTATCCATCAATGAGTTATTAATGCCATTTTATGATGATATCATTGTGATTAATGTTCCAGGCAATGGAATGTAGGGTGTTTGTGGTTTACGCAATGGGAACAATGGGCTTTATGATTATTTGGTGTCAAACAAGGCACCCTAGGTTTGATAATATTAGTTTAACATTTCATAAATTTATCTAAATGTTGAAGTGGAATGGAAATAATTGACCATCATGAATTTGTCTTTAAAAGACAAAGATGAATGTCAAATTCCAACACTTAGTTGTTGTATATTCCATATCCAACAACCACACATTTGTATAAATATATAAATATCTGCATTGAGAAAAGAAAACTATTCTATAATTTTGCTTGACCATGTTACAATATAATATGTATTACTTCTATGCAAATAATATTAAATCATGATTGCCTCTAATGGGACAAAGGATGCCATAAAAATGTAAGGTGTTGTCTAATTGTTCTACGAAATTGTTTTTTTAATCGGAATCCAATGACATAAATCTGCACGAAATCACTATTTTTTGTTGTTTAAAATCCATTTATGAATGAGAAATGGATTCAACATGTTGAAAAACCCCCGGGGCACTCGGATTATACAAAAATAATCACGCAAATCTACGGATCTAATAATTAATTGCCGGATTTCGAGCAAATGTTCCTCGAAAAAATCGTCAGAAAAGAATAATTTCGTAGAATGGTTAGACTACGGAAAAATGTGATATGTACTATGTGGATTTGAAAAATCTACTACTTTATGTGGCCATTATATGGCTTTAAATGCTTACTATTTCCCTACAAGTGATGTTCTAATACTTAGCACCACTACAAATTTGCAAGAGTGCCAAATTTCCTTGAAGCCACTTAGACAAAGTTTAGAGTCTCTATTGAATATTTCATTACAAGTGGTTGAAGAAGCTCATCCTCCTACATCTCTGATTTCAATCTTGGAATATGCCTTGATTGAATGGGTTCGTGTTTCAAATCCATATTTATAATATTGAGTTAGATTGCATTATAGAAAATAATCTAGACTTATCATTTGCATGATTCTTTGTTGTTTTTCTTAAATTTGAAGCAATGCCAACTTTGCAAGAGATGACATTGTAAAAAAGATATACAATGCCCTAATTGACAAATTTTATAATAAAATGAACTACCACAAAAATCAATATACGAACTACTACAAATGATTATTCTACTGGAAATAAAATGGCATACCAGATTGCAAGAACTAATAGAGATCCAAATAATCTCACCTAAACTTAAGTACTCAAAAGCCTACTGTATAGATCCATAAAAATCCAAATATCTTTTTTCTCCTAGCTTTAGTTTTGTTTCCATAGAAAAAAATCTTATAATCGTATTTGATTATACATATTTATGTCCAAATGGACTGATGAAAAATTATATTGGATTGCTTGCAACCTCCCTTGCAATTCCAAAAGATTGTAACACCCCATAGGACCATTTCAAAACCTGTACATATTTTAATTACAAGACTTGTTGAAGGGCCATAACTGCTCCATTACTTCCTCATTACATATTTCATATTTCATCAACAAAAAGAAAGAAACCGAATTGATCCAAACTATACATATTTTGCTTACAAGATTTGTTGAAGGGTTGTGATTGCTCCAATCCTTCCTCATTACATATTTATGATTTCATAAAAAAAAATAAAGAAATTGGATTGATCACAAGATCCTTTGGCATCATGAGAAATTACAAGTGAGATTACATGGTTTCCCTTTCCTTCCCATCCCAAAATTTGTAAAAACCAAAGGAACCTCGGCACAAAGACAAGGCATGTTTTGATAATTCATTTGCTTTATGGTTGAGCTCTTTGTACTCATGTTTGAATGAGACCCATTGGAAGGCCTGGAAGGAACTTTGAATGTCCTACATAAGAAGGCTAAGAACAACATTATCCACCATAGTTTTCTTTTTGGCCCAATCAATTACAATTTTAGAATCTCCCATAAACTATAATTTGTTGGTGCCTTGCTTGATTGTGAAATGAAGAAGAGACCATAGAGAAAAAAATCCAGCTTTGATATTTATGCCACTTCTTGGACATTAATGAATGTGAAAAAAGTGTGATTGGTTCAAGAATAGCACCGCCTCTACTCCGCAGATGGGCGGATTCCCTTGACTCGCACAGTCAAAGAAGCCCCATGGAACTTCAAAATCCACCTATGGCATAATCAGAGCTCTGAGTTTTGTTTGTTTTGGTTCCATCTTGTATTCCATGGAGAATTTTTCAGCCAATCCTGCAGTTACATCTAGGGGAATTTCCTTGTCCTAAAAGATACTAGTATTTTGGGCCCACCAAATTGCATAGACTGTGAAACAAGGGAATGAACCATAAGCTTTAATTGATGTGTCTTGCTTCCAGTTTAGCACACAGTCCACCAAGTTTGGCTTGTTCCATACCATATTTGGAGATAAGGCAGGTGCAACCAATGTCCAAATGTGTGTTGCATAAGGACAAGATACAAACAAATGAGAGACTGATTCAACATTAGCTTTACAAAGTATGCATTTTGTTGAAATAATGTAACTACAAAGTGTATTCTAATTATTATTGTTGTAGTATTCATTATATGAATCCCCTATTGTGGATTGATCATGTCGGCTATTGTTAAAGACAAAATCCCCTTTTGCGGATTGGTCAAAACATAATTGTAATAGGCAGAATAAGAAGTCGCCCCCAAAATATATTAAAGATGCCCCATAATATATTAAAGGTGGTTATAACCAACCATAAGAAGAAGTCAGCCCTACCAGTGAAGAGACACCTTCATCCACACGTGCCAGAGTTGTATAAATAAGGAGGCTAGTGCCTCACTTAGACACACTCACTTGTTCATTGAGAAGCAAGTTTCAGAGCTGCAGTTGAAGAAGAGAGAGAGAGAGAGAGAGGCACATTCTTGGGAGAGGAATTTCTTTATTTGTTTGAGTTATCTCTTGGCATTGTATTGACTATCTATAATAAGGAAGTTTTACTGGGTTTTCTCCCACATGAGGGTTTCCCAGGATAAATGATGTGTCTCTTGTGATTGTGTATTTCTTAGTGATCCTATCTATACTATTGTTATATAGTGAAATGAAAAGAACTCTAATAATAGCTTAAATCTTAACATGGAATCAGAGCTAAGCTAAAGAAAGCATATTTCACAAGAGAAAGTGAAAAACGTCGTTGTTGTTGTACATGCAAATTAGGGCTTTTTGTTGATGAAGTATTTCAGCCCTAAGACCATCTAGAAAAGTGAGCCCTTCCTCAAGGATCACTTTGGCATCCTCAGCACAAATTTTTAGTGGCTAGATCTCCCGGAAAGTGAAACCCTAGTTTTCACAAAGTACCAAAAGTACCAGAAAACCAGAGTACCAAAGTACCAGAAGTACCAGAAAACCAGAAGTACCAGTCCAGAAATCCGCAGATCAAGTTTGGAGTGGTAAAAGTTGGATTTTCTCAGATCCAAACACACCAGGCTACTCGCCTCAACCAAGTGCACCTCCTGGTAAGTTCATAATTTAATTTTGAGCATTTTCATTTTTGGACATTTTCCTAGCTCCAGGTAAAATATGTCTGCAAGCACTAAGCTTGTTGACAAGATGGAAGGACTGAAAAAATTCTGTGCCTGGAAGTATAGGATTGGTCTCATTCTTAAAGAGAATGACCTAGCAAGATTCGTCAAAGAAGAGGTACCAAAACCCGTCGATGTTGTAGAAAAAGCAAAGCACCAAAAGGACACGATCAGGGCCAAAAGAATCATTGCAGATTCAATCAAAGATCACTTGATTCCTTATGTGTCATCAAAGAAGACTCTGAAAGAAATGTTTGATTCCCTAAATAGACTATATGAAGGAAAGAACATAAACTGGAAGATGAATCTAAGAACTCAGCTCAAGAATACAAGGATGCAGAGAGGAGAATCAATCCAAGAATA
>SNQJ01S0150592.1:17383-36978 GCA_010110895.2 Picea sitchensis
TTGTTCTTGTTGTGAGTTTGATGGTTTATTTGCTGCAAGTATTGTTGCTGTGTATTTATTTGAAGTACATAATTAACCATTTACAAGAACATTTCCTCATACATAAACATTTAAAGGAAGAAGCATGAACTTAACACATAAGTTTATATTGCATATTTATACACATGAAGCAAGGTCCTGTAAAGTTTATTTTCATGAAGTAGAGGGTGCTTGCATATCATAACAAGTCAGCCTTCTATTTTTAGATCATTTATGTTGGGGAGGGTATCAATATGGCATATCTAACACGAAATATGAGAATGTTAGGGGAAGGGAAATGATAGTAATTAGTGAATATAGGCATCATTCTCTCTGTATTTTGAGGCAACTCAACCCCTTTGATATGGAGTATTAATATCCCATGGAACACATACCCTAAGAGAAGAAAAAATATTTGAGACTAGAGGAGATATATGGGAAGGAGGTGACCCAAGCGGCCATCTAATCCAACCCCTAGAGTTTTCATACCATAACGATACGTCAAATAATTTATATTATTTGTCATTGTCCATCCATGTTTTTAGAGGGAGATGATCTTGTTTTTTTTTTCTAAAGGTTGATTTCCCATGATACTATCTTTCCATATATTGATCATCTTTCCATTACTAGGGATCCAAGTGATTTTGGAGTGGATTATAGGGGATACACACTTTAAGGAGTTTCCATATATGTGATCCTTTTTTATTATCCAACCAACCATCTATGCTTATTTTTTGACATTGGTTGAAGTATTTCTTGCATGAGACTTTCTTGCACCATTCCAATCTGCTAGCAACTAACCTCCAAATGATTTTAGCACAAAAAAATAAGTTCATGAGTGATGGGTTTTTGATCCCTAACCCTCCTCTATATTTTGGGGCTCTAACTATTTTACAATTTACCAGATGATACTTTTCGATGTTTGATTTTCCTCCTTTCCAGAGAAACTTCCTAATTTATTGAGCCATTTGATGCACAATGCTCACTGGGGCTAGTATAACTGACTCACATTTAAGAACTAGAAGGGTGATAAATATAAATTTTATTAAAAAAACTCATCCTATTGGATTTGTCCATTGGGATCCTCATTGATGAAATTTTGATTTGATTTTTACCAATAATGCTTTTCCAATACTGATTCATTGGGTTTCTTAGAGATAAGGGCATTCCTAGATATTTAAAAGAAGTCCATTCTTCTTGGTAAGAAAATTGTAGATTTTGAGAGATAGAGTGAAGAAGATGTGGACTTTCATTCCAACCAAAAACTTGAATTTTCAAGTGGTTCACTTTTCCTATTGAGGCACTGATAATAAAGTCTAGAACTTGTTTTAATCTCTCAACAATGATGGTGGATGCACCTCCCATGAGAAGGGTGTCAACAAATCGAGAGTGATTAAGGTTCTTCACGCCCCTTACAATTTTAATTCCAGGAAAGTTTCCTGAGATCCTTTCACCCTGTAATCTACAACTCAATGAATCTACCATGATTGTATATAGAAGAGGAGAAAGGAGGTGTTTTTTCCTCAAGCCATTGCTCCCTTGAAAAAAAATATGCAGGCGTCCCATTTACTAGAGGGGTGATCCATGGAGTTCTAATACATGTTGAAACCCATCTATTGAAAAAGGAATATAAACCAAATTTATATAAAACATAAAACAAATAGGAATGTCTTACACTATTAAAAGCATTGGCCATATCGATTTTGATGATCAATCCCTTTTCTTTGTTCTCCTTACTTGGGTGGATTTCTTCTTAGACCATGATGATGTTTTTCACTATCCGACACTTTTGCATGAAGCCACCTTTATTTTTGGAGATGATTTTAGGGAGAATATTCTTCAAATTTTTTCCCATGATCTTCATCATGATCTTGTAAGAGGAATTACAAAGAGAAATTGGATAGAACTTGGAAAATGAGGACTGATTTGCTTCTTTATGAATGAGTGCAAGAAAATAACATACACTTGTAAATAACATACCTTAGAAAGCACCATCAAAAGAATTTATCCTTCCTTGCATTTCGACCTTCTTTTCTTCACCTTCCCTCAGAATTTCAGCTTAGATATCCTTGGTTACCTTAGACACCTATAGATATTCAATATGCTCAAGTGTTATTAAAATGAGAGAGCCTTGCCTCTTATTTATACTCTCCAAGTAGCTTCCTTAAAAACATCTTCTAGGTCACTTGGCCCGTAGCTTCCTTAAAACATCTTCTAGGTCACTTGGCCCCCACTTTCCTATTTTTAGGGTTAACCCACTTCTAATTTCTCCATTAAATTTATTATTGAAATAATTTATTTTTTATTCACTTTGAATTATAATACACTCATTACTTCACTTTATTATTTATCTTTTAAAATCTCTTAAACCACTTTGACTACTTTGACCTTTTTGGGCTTCTAGATGACGTATGAGGTTCCTCCAACTTTGTAAGACCATAACTCTCAAACCGTGAGGAGTTATGTGAAGTTCCACATACCACCATAAATGGAATGACATGTAATATCCATATAGAATAGTATTATCTAAAAATATATCATAACTCAAACCGTTATCCATCAAACAAATTTGGGTGCATTACCCAAACCTGGGGTCTCCAACTTCTCATGGCCATAACTCTCTAACCGTGAGGAGTTATGTGACGTTCCACATACCACCAGAAATGGAATGATAAGAACTATCCATCTAGGATAGTTTACCTGACAAATTCATTTTCCTTCATTTCATTATTCCACAATTAAGCATGGGTTCTCTTACTCCGTAAAGCGTCTTCCTGTGAGGGTTTTCACCATAAGGGGACCACTTTGGATTTCATCCATATTTACTTCTTATCAACCATGAAAAGACAATAATGAGTCATCTTTACATCAAACAATATTGGGTCCATTACCCAAACCTTTGTGCTGCGGGGATTTCTTCAAGGGTTGATATCAATGACAACCAACCTTAATCAACAATTCTCTTTAAGTTAGTCTTAATTATACTCCAATTGGATCTGTAGAAATGAATAGAAAAATCATTAGGGCCTGAGGTTTTGTCAAGGGCCATACCCCACACAACATTTAATATTTCTGCGTACTCTATACATATTAGCAAGTACACATTCTCCTTAGGGGTAATAACATTTAGGAATTTTTTTAGCATGGCTACGATAACTTTTGGATCTGCTCCATCTTGCTCAAAGTACAACATTTCAAAATGAGCCATAGCCACCTCCTTTATTTATGAAAAGCACTTACTTTTTATCCTTCCTCCAAGGTTATCTCCTTAACATTGTTTTTCATCAATCTTGCTTTAGCTTGTCCGTAAAACAAAACCATGTTTTTTTCACCCAACTTAAGTCACAAGCTTCGAGATTTCAGTCACCCCATTTTCTCTTTCTCTCTAAGCACCTTGTGAAGTTTATAAAAAGTCATATTCTCATTTTTTTCATTTCATTGGATATATCTTCGACCTCCATTTGTTCTTGAATGGATGCTAGCTAGGATTTTGATTTCTCTTTTTCTACTATCAGAGAGATATAGGATAACTTTACCCATTCTTTGGGTGCTAGCTTAACTTCCTTCATCTCATGTTCCCAAATAAACACTGGGGAACCTACAATCTAGATTTTCCAAGCCTCTAAACTTTTGTTTAAAACCATGGATATTGAAGCCATAGGGGGTTGAAATGAAAATTTAGTGACCCAACGTTAGGAGAATATTATATGTGCAAAGCAATGGGATTGTAGTCAGAGGCTACCGATGGAATGATTTTTGATGAGATAATGTGATCCTAGAGAAGGAAATTATCGTGCACTAGAAAATGGTGAAGCCTCACTACTATATGTGTTGGCCTAAGTTGCCTATTCGATGAAGTAAATTTCACTTTGTTTGACTTGATGTCAAACAAGTCCCATTCCACTAGAAGGTCATCCATTTCTCTTGAAAGGGATCCCTGATAATGCTCTCTTCCATTTTCTCTTTGTTAATTAGGATTACATTGAAATCCCTTGCAATGATTATGTTGCAAGAGTATTATGTTTCTTTTAAAGAGAGAAGAGTGTTCTAGGAACTTTATTTTTCTTTGTAAGAAGTTGGCATATACATTGAAGATGTTCAGTCATTTCCTTGACTGGTGACATATAAGACTTGATAAAATCTAATGTTGAGTATGATATGTGAGAACCAAATGAAGCGAGGAGCAATTCTAGAGAGTACAAAGACCTCCAAAATCTCCTCATGAGTTGGACATTGATTGTTCACTCTTATTCGATTGTTGCTTTCATATTTTCAAGGCTTCAAAGGCCTCCAAATTGGCCTCCCAGAGGAGGAGGATGATAGGTTTTTCAGATCTAATTAAATCCCTCATTGTTTCTTCTTGATCCAACTACCCTATCCTTGGCAATTCTAGGAGACTATATTCATTATTTAAATTGATGTTTGTGGCTATCGCCTTGCGATGACGCATTGAGTTTTTGTTTGTCCTAGATCCAACTATGAGCATTTTGTCTATGGTAGTTTGGATCCCCAACATGTTTTGTTTATTCATCGTTTCTTCCCTCTTTTCTTTTGTTGGCTTCCTACCAACTCTCTTAGATCTAGTCTTTCTTCCATCTCCTCTTCCTATATCCACATTTATGTGGTTAATATTGTGTATTTAAAATTGCATTAAATAAATCATAAAAATAAGGTGAGTTGTTGTAGTCTTAGTAGAACTTCGTTAAGAAATATACAAAATATAAAAGTATGGAATTTTTGCATGTTTGAATCAAATTGAAGTTGGCTATGGATGGTTAATTTTTGCATAAATGGAGGTGTTGTGAAAGAGACTCCTTATGAGTTAAAGTATATCTTTTTGATTACAATATAAAGGATAAAAAATTGAATAGTGTACCTTTATACATTTTATTAAGTCTCCAAAAGTTAAGGTTACAAGAAAAACACTAGGGGAGATCCTTTAGATCCATTTAAGGTATAAAGACGTCTTATGAAAGGTTTACATGAAACTTATAGAAGTTAAAGTGTGCTTTATTGTTTATACATTTAATATCATATACTAGCATTACCATGACTTGCATGATATGAACCACAAAAGATATGGATAAATTGGATAAGATTTCACAAGTATTGTAATCGCATTAATCGCATTAAAATATCTTGTATTTTTCTTTTTCTTTCTAAAAGTATTAATAACTATTCTTTATTGAATGTTACTATGTCTGTTAAAGGTGTGGGTGTTAAAAACCTCATTAGATAAGGTGATAACTTTCCTTATACATGTTATACATGTTGTGTTTTTGGTTGGAAAAAAGTGACATGTATTGCTAATACCTCATGTTGAAACGATGTCAATTAATTTCCCACGAATTTGGATATGGGTAGATTTTTTTGGATCCTATTATTCTTCTTTCAATTGAAACAAATCAATTAAAAATAGAATATGGATATGTGCACATTAAATTGATCAGTTTTATGTAATTGTGGAAGAGATTCTATATAAGTTTGTAGTGGAAAATGTGGGAATAAGTGAGGAATGGTTTTAAGCCTTTGTTTTGGTTGTTGTAATTTTTCCTTGAACAATAAGAATATTGATTATCATTGCCCGTGGATGTTTCCCTTTTAAAATATTTTGCGACTTAAATCACCGTGTTCATTGTATGATTGTTGTTGTCTTGTAATTGTTGGCATTAATCTATTTACGTTTATGCTTCCGTTGTACAACAAGTGGTATTAGAGCTTCGTTGAAAGCAAATAGACAACAAGAGTGAGTTTTTTCGTTGAAGTTGTGGAGGATGAATTCACTGCAGGGGAGATATTGGTTGGCCTTTCATGAGTAAGCCTATTCAAAGGGTGTGATAATCGATAGAAAACTTCAACTCTTGAAGATTGCTGAGATCGTTGCTCCCCAGGGCTTGCGGGTGGCACGATACACGTGGATCAGTGCTACCAACAACATGCATGAGGTGCGATAACAATGATAACCTGTTTATCATTACACCCTATAAATCTTGGGTCAGACAATAATTAGTGATCTTTGATGATCATGCTTTAAAGGAGCGATACCCATGGAAAGTCATGGTATGAAAGATGATTTTTTTTTTTTATATTATGCACACGAGGTATACAACCTGAGTGGGCCTAATGGTTAAGAACACGTGTTTCCTCCTAAGAGGTCACAAGTTCAAATCCAGAGGGGGGTAGGGTATGTATACCTCCGTAGACTTTACCAGTCAAATTGTTGGGCGGAGAGGGGTCCCTTGTCCCACAAACAAGGGGGTCTCATACACCAATTTGGTGTCTGGCTTGGCCGTGACCTTAAAAATAGATTATTATTATTATTATGAAAGCGAACTTTGCTTATAATTATGCATAAGAAATATTTTATAAAGGATCACCTTTATAAATAAATGGGTGGATGTCCTATAAAATTATTTGAGGTGGACATTTTAAACATTTTAATTAATATTTTTTTGGGTTCAACCTTGAACTATAATATTGTTTATCCATATTAAAAATCTTAGTTTTATAAGTTGTGTTTTGGTCATTTATTTTAGTGGAAAAAGCAAAGAGTTCAAAGTTTGAGGTGGAGAAATTCAATGAGAAAAATAACTTTGAGTTACCGAAGCTCAAGATGCGGGACATGAAGGTTGTTGATTGCAAGTGGGTTTACAAATTGAAGAAAGGTGTTGATGATAAAGTTGAAAAGTACAAAGCAAGATTGGTAGCAAAAGGGTATTCTCAAAAGGAAGGTATTGATTTCCATGAAATTTTTTGACGAGTTGTTAAGCTTGTTTCAATCCATGTTGTGTTAGCACTAGTTTCTTTACTTGATTTGGAGTTAGAGAAGTTAGATGTTAAAACAACGTTTTTACATGGTGATTTGGATGAGAAAATATATATGGAACAAGCAAAAGGGCTTGTTCATAATCACAATAAAAGATTTGTTTGCAAACTCAAGAAGTCATTGTATGGCCCGAAGTAGTCTCCCAGGCAATGGTACACGAAGTTTGATTCCTTCATGGTGGGCCACAATTTTACAAGAAGTGAGTATGACCATTGTGTTTACTTTAAAAAGTTGGAAAATGTCATATTTATTATTTTGGTGTTATATGTTGACGATATGCTTGTAGCAAGCAAAAACATGGTTGAAATCAACAGGTAAAAGGCTCAAATGACTATGAATTTTGATATAAAGGATCTAAGAGCAACGAAACAAATCTTGGGCATGGAGATACATAGAAACAAGAAAAATGGCAAGTTGTGGTTATCAAAACAGAAGTATGTGAAGAAAATACTTATGAGGCTTGATATGAATAATGCGAAACCAATAAAAATCCCTTTGGCTTCCCATTTCAAGATTTCTTCAAGTTTATGTCCTAGTGATGATGAATAAACTGTGTATATGTCTCGTGTATCGTATGTTAATGCAGTAAGAATTTTAATGCATGCGATGGTAAGTAATAGGCCAAACATTTCACATGCAGTTGGTGTTGTCAATAGATACATGATAAATCCAAGTAAAGAGCATTGAAAAATAATGTAATGGGTCCTTCAGTATCTTAGGGGCACAAGTAATTATTGGATTACCTATAATGGTTGCAGTAATTTAGTTTGTGGTTATGTCGATTTAGATTTTGCAGGTGAATTGGACAAAATGAGATCCACTTCAGGATATGTCTTTACTCTTGCAGGAGGACCTGTTAGTTGGATGTCAAAGCTTCAAAACATAGTTTCTTTATCCACTACGGAGAAAAACTATATAGTTTCCTCACATGCTTGAAGGAGGCAATTTGGTTAAAAGGTTTGTTGGGTGAGTTTGGAAGGATGCAAGACAAGGTGAAATTATTCTGCGATAGTCAAAGTGCTATTCATTTGGCTAGAAATCCATCTCATCTCAGTAGGACAAAGCATATTTCTATTAAATACCATTTTGTAAGACATGTTATTGATGAAGGTGGAGTGGATATGGAAAAGGTCCATACACAAAAAAATTGTGCAGACATGTTCACGAAACCAATATTGTTGGAGAAGTTGTGATGGTGCCTGATTTCTCTTGGCTTGCAGGAAAGGTCATGAATAAATTTGGGCATGATATCAGGTAAATTGTTGTCAAGGTGGATATTGTTGAAACAATGCTAATTAATTTCCCATGGATTTGTATATGGGTAGATTTCTTGGCTCCTATTATTCTGTCTTCAATTGAAACAAATAAACTAAAAATAGAATATGGATAGGTGCACATTAAATTGATTAGTTTTATGTAACTGTGGAAGAGATGCTATATAAGCCTGTAGTGGAAAATGTGGGAATAAGTGTGAGGAATGGTTGTAATCCCATGTTTTGGCTGTTGTAATTCTTCCTTGAACAATAAGAATACCGATTATCATTTCCCCGTGGATGTTTCCCTTTTAAATGGTTTTGCCACATAAGTTATTGTGTTCATTGTATGATTGCTACTGTCTTGTAATTGTTGCCATTAATCTATTTGCATTTATGTTTCTGCTGCACAACACCCTATGATTATCCCTCTATTAATATGCGATAGTTGGCCATTTAATATCAACATCATTGACTCATGCATATCAAATTGAAGCTTCTTGAACATGCATACATGGACACTTAAATTGTCTCCCGAACATTTAAATCTTCTATATCTTAGGTGTCTCATCTTACTTGCCTTCTTTATTATTTATAGCAGAATGACATCTCCTAAATGATTTGGTGGCCTTGATAGTTGTCAAAGTGTTCTAATGCCATGGTATCTCTTTGAGGCAAATTTAATGCTTCTACAAGGAAAATGTGTGAGAGGGAAAGAAAATATGAGTCACATTAGTGGATCTGCACCAATTACTAGTTCTATAATTGATGAATGCAAACCATATAATTGTGTACGACATTTAATAATCACACTAAAGTATTTTATCAATTAATGAATATTCTTGAACATATTGATGATCATTACATGTTATATGTCTTGGTGTGCTAGTGCATGTGTCGACAACCTCATTAGAGAGTGCAACAATCTACCCAATACATGTTATGTAGGTGGTTTCATGTTTTGTTGAGGCCTTACTACCCCTCATTTAAGATAAGATGGGCATGCATAATATCATACCAAAGTGAGACATGTAGAGGACACATACCTTGATACCTGCATTATGGTCAGGTTGGAAAGGTAGCAATATGATCATGATTGACATGGATGGGGTTAAATAGGTATCTGTATGACCATGATCTACTTATACACTAGTAGAATAACAATTACTAAACATAGTGTGATGTTGTAATTGTTACATAACAAGTCTCATTATTTACATGGAAATTCAAGAATAACAAATTAAAAAATAAAGAATTCCATGACATCTTTAAAATTTGATTTTTGGCAATGTCCCATTCTTTACATGGAAATTCAAAAATAACAAATAAAAAAAGAAAGCATTGAGTGACAAGAAAGAAGTATTTATATTGACCATGATATACTTATTTATACCATAAAAATTGAATGTGGGAGAATGTATCTAAGATATTGTGCCTTTCACACCTACTTACCAACAACACATTACTGAGGCAAGAGGTGCTCTTGTAACACCCTTGTTTCCCCCAACTTGTAATTAATCATTAATTAGGATTACCACGCTGTGGCATGGGAACATTGTAAATGTATCATTGTTTAATTGTTAATAACTGACTGTGGGGGTGAATCCTTGAAAGTACTAGCCATGGTATCACTAGAGGAAAGAATGTGAGAATGATAAGAGAACAGTTAATAAGAAAAGGACCGGTGGTTGAACCCTCAACCACCCCCATGAATAGAAGCATGGTCTAACTGCAGAAGGTCAGCTCGAAGTACCACAGGGTCAAACAGACCCATACTGACCTAAGTTTCCTTCTGACAGGAGGAAACATGATAGGAGGGATGTGCATGCAAGGAACACAAGAGGATATGAAGAGAAGAGTGGAGAATGCGAGAAACATTCGAGCAAAAAGAATGAGCCAAAGTCCATGAGCTCGATGTGGATAAAGCATCTGAAAAACATTGTCGAGGCCATGACAGAGAGGGAGATATCTGAGTGTATGTAGAGAACGAGACCTGAGTAGAAGGCCGCGAGCTTGATGCTGAGGAAGCATCTGATAAACCTCGCAGAATATGTGAAAGAGAAAGGATAGATGCGAATTGGCATAAATTCCCTGGTGATATCATGGCTTGGTACGAGAGTGGCCAGAATGCTAAGAATGAATTCCTATGAGATTATGGTTGGGTGGAAGGACGAACACCCACAGTCAGTTAGTTGGCTAGAACATGTAATAGATAAGTATTCTCATATCCTCTGTATTTAAGCGGTAACTGTGAATTACAGTTGGGTATCCTATGAATGTTGTAGGGATGTGCATGTTTTCTCAATGGTTATACCATATCCCTTTAATTATTCCTAAATGTATATTTAAGAAAATAAGGAATTCTCTGACTTGTACACGTAAATGCCTGAGCCCCATGGTGGCTTAAGTTAAAATAAATGAGCTGTGAATTTTTTGAACTTGGGGCATAGCCTCATGTGTGTATGCCGACACTCCCAGTCATTCTGAAGGAAGGAGTTGGTTAGGTTCAGGACAGGTAGTGCATGTATGTACAGAGTCTCTGCGAGGCGGGAAGAGATCGAGAACCCCCTTTAATTATAGAGTTGATAAATGAGTGCAAGGGGTGCGTGAAGGATTTATCTAAGTGTCAAGTTCAGGAGAATTAGCGAAAAATACCTCAGTACTTAAGGGGTTGACGGAGCACGAGTAGGATAGTGATATTTAATTTCCGAAAGGAGAGATCCTTTCATTTGGAAAACGAATGGATGAGATTAGTTTGGGAGAAGTCAAAGTTCTTCACAATCGTCGGATCTAGAGAAATAACGCGGGTGTTAACCCTTAGAACCCTTCAGACTTCGTGGGTATGACAAATCAATCATATTCATTGTACGAGAGGAGAATTCCCTCGAAGTCCCGAAGTCCTGAAGTCCCAAATTTAATCTGTGTAACGTCCCCGACCATCAACCCACTTGCCGGGCAATGCTACTGCGCGAAAACATTCTCATGCTTAAATAATATGCATTTAAGTGAAGTTAAATGGCTTAACAAAGTTAACATATAATTACTGCTAACATACATAATTAATGGAATCAACAATAAATATCATCGTAACAGAATACATGATAATATTGCAAGCATCACAGACATGCATTTTAATTGAAACTAAACACATGCATATACTTATCTTTTGAAATTATAGTAACTCCGCCAACCACGTGAAGAATTTCCAAGAACCTCCCAACCTTAGACCCCATTTCTCATCATGATCAACAGTGGGTCACCCCCTAGTTGGGGCTAAGCTCCACCCAAGGTAAGGGAATCCTAGACTAGGTCGAGGTTACACGAAAACTGCATAGAGCAATCAGAAGGATTCTCCCCAGAAGCCTTCTTACGCCCACTACTCATGGAATCTCATTCCCCACATTCCTATTCCACCCTGGAGTATACACATTCACAATAATAGTCCATCGGTGCTTCACCTCCCCTCTGGGCCTCGACAACAGGCCGGATTAGGATTTCTCAGAGCTCTGTAGTTGGTGTTGGACTCTCTCTGGGAGAAAACCACTCCCCGACAGACTCCCTCACTTGGAGAGAGTTGCTCATAGGCCTAACAACCTGCCTCTTCTACCACGGGTCTGACAACCTGATTCATCAACTAGTTTTCAACTCAATTACCGCAAGTTCAAGATAACAATAGCAACAACAACTTTTGGCTAACTCACGGGTGACAACAACAATCAGAAAATTGGGTGTGCAACTAGGAAATGACAATAGGCCACTAAGACACATAACGGTTCAGGTAACACTCGTTTGCAAAATGCGTGACAAGAAATTCACACAAAGGTCGAACATAGACTCAACATTTCGGGTAGAGGGTGTCTCAACTTCTCAAGAAAACATCACAGGCTTCGGGTTTCAGAGCTATGTGAGGCTTATAGAACTTAGACACATAGATCCTTGGTTCAGACAACGGGCCGCATAATGGAGGAAAACCCCCCATCATGGCTCAATTCTTGGGTTAAATTGCATGTTCCTGGGCCAACACATGTCACCCATGAGGCTTCATGCTCTCCATCAGCATGCATTCCCTTTTGCACATGTTCCCCCTTCCAGGAACTTAGGATAAAAACATACATTTCACATCGCTTTTGGAATAATAATAAATTATTATTCCTAAGGACTCGAGCCCCTAAGCTTAGCCCCTCTGCTAACCTTCCAACCCCTTTTTCCTTTACCCTCTCTGTGGAAGCTTAGTCCCCCATCAATCTTTTTTTGTGCTCGTTCTGCATGCAACAATGTTCATATATTATATTAATGATCTGCATAATTACATATACAAAATCAAGCTTCTGGCCTTAATACTTAGGCTCTCTTGCCTAATAAACACATAATCCCACTAGCTTATCAATACTTGGCTAACCAGCCTACAAAACATGATTTACAATTCATAAACATGATTACAACATGGCTCGTTCTTGGGGATATTACAATCCCCTCCCCCTATTTTTGCACTGTCCTCAGTGCAAATTTTACACAACATCAACAAGATTTCCAAAATCTTCAAAAAGATGCAGATATTCTGCCCGCATAGCACCTTCATGTTCCCAAGTCGCGTCCTCAGGACCATTCCAGGTCCACTAGAACTTTACAAGCCCTATGGCTCAATTCCAGAGATTTTTGTTTTTCTGGTCCAATATGCGCACATGATGCACTTGGAGGACACCTTCTTGTTCCACCTGAATCACATTCCAATCAATTACATGATTAACATCAGGTATATATTTCTTAAGCAATGAAACATGAAACACATTATGTACATTCATGGATGCAGGTAATGCAAGCATATATGAAACTGGCCCAATCCTTTCTAGGATTTCAAATGGCCCACAAAATTTGGCTGCCAACTTGGCACAGTTTCCCAACTTTAGGGAACTTCTGTTAGCTTTTACTTTCAGTAAAACATGATCGCCCACTTTAAACTCTTTGTGGATTCTGTTCTTATCAACATAACTTTTCTGCCTGTCTTGGGCAACCTTTAAATTCTGCTTAATTTTTAGCATTTGTTCTTCCATTTCCTTGAGCAACTCTAGCCCAACTACTGCCATGTTAACTGAATTATCCCAGCTTACTGGAGTATTGTACTTTCTGCCATAAAGTGCTTCAAATGGGCTCATCTTCAATGATACTTGATACCCATTATTGTAGGCGAATTATACCAAGTGCAGGTAGTCTTCCCATTTCGATGGTTTGTCCATCACATACATCCCTAGCGTGTCTTCTATTACTCTGTTCACCCTCTCTGTCTGCCCATCAGACTAATGATGATAAGATGTGCTAAAGTTCATATTCATTCCAAATCCTTTGAACAACCCCTTCCATAAATTTAAGGTAAATTTAAGGTCTTTGTCAGACATGATTGTCTTAGGGATTTCGTGCAATCGTGCTACTTCCCTCATAAAAATATCAACAACATCCGTTTCCTTGTGAGTAGTCTTTAGTGGAATAATGTGGGTAGCTTTCGTAAGATTTTCCACAACCACCATGATTGAATCATGTTGCTTGCTTGTTCTGGACAATCTCATGATGAAATCCATTGTCACTACCTCCCACTTCCACTCAAGAATGGGTAAAGGTTGTAGCAACCCTGCTGGGTGTCTATGCTTAGCTTTAACCTTCTAGCACTCCATACGTATGGCGATGTATTCAACAATATCTTTCTTCATACCTGGACAAAAGTAATGGCTCTTAACTACTACTACGGTTTTCTAATATCTAGGGTGCCCTACATAAGGCCCATTATGCATTTCAAGCAAAATCATACGTTTCAAGTCATGGACATTAGGTACATACATTTTGTTCTTGTACAGAAGTATTCCATCTATTTCCAATTTATAACTCTCCACTTTCTGTGGCATCTTACCTTGCTGTAGCTTTGCTACCAAATCCCTGTACTGCAAATCTGTAATTACAATCTCCAAAATTATGCTTTTAATATCAGTTCAGTACATGCTAATGGTTGTAGCATGTAATTCATGCACTCTCCTGCTGAGTGCATCAACCACTTTATTTTCCTTCCCTTTGATATGCTTGATATCAAAATCGTACTCACAGAGAAACTCCAGCCACCTACTATGTCTAACGTTCAAGGTTGGCTAATCAAACAAGTACTTCAGACCATTATGGTATATTCTTAGTTCGAACCTCATTCCCATGAGGTAATGCCTCCATTTCTTTAGAGCATGTACTATGGCTGCCAACTCCAAATCATGAGTTGCATAGTTCCTTTCGTGCTCTTTTAACTTTCTTGATTCATAACAAATTACAAATCCATTCTGACTAAGGACCCCTCCCAGTCCTTCTTTGCATGCATTAGTGCACACCACAAAATCTTCTTTTGGATCTGCAATCCTCAGGATTGGAGCACTAGTTAACAATTGCTTCAATTGCTGAAATCTTTTCTCACAATCCTCTGTCCACTGAAACTTCTTCTCCTTCCTTTGCAAGGAAGTGATAGGGTGAGTTATCCTTGAGAGCCCTGTGATAAACCTTCTGTAATAACTAGCTAATCCCATGAAGGATCTAACTTCTGTCACGTTATTTGGTGCTAACCATTCTCTTATGGCCTCAATATTCTCAGGATCTACATCTATCCCATCCTTCGAAATAATATTCCACAAGTAATGGATCTACTCATGATAAAACGAGCACTTACTCAACTTGGCATACAGTTGGTGCTCTCTTAGAACCTGCAACACCATCCTAAGATGTTGTTCATGCTCTTCCTCCGACTTGGAATACACCAGAATGTTATCCAGGAATACTATGACAAACTTGTCTAGATAGTCCTTGAATACACCATTCATCAGGCGCATAAAAACAACAGGTGCATTTGACAACCCAACTGGCACCACTGTGAACTCGTAATCACCATACCTTGTTCTAAAGGCGGTCTTGCTAATGTCTTCATCCTTTATCCTTACATGGTAATATCCCGACTTGAGGTCTATCTTAGAAAATATCTTCGCATCCTTCAACTGATCGAAGAGGTCATCAATCCTTGGCAGAGGATATTTGTTCTTCACAATTACTTTGTTCGATTGTCTGAAATTTATACACAATCTCAATGTTCCGTCCTTCTTCTTCACGAACAGAACTGGGGCACCACAAGGTGACACACTTGGGCATATGTACCCCTTCTTCAGAATCTCTTCAAGCTGCAATTGCAACTCTTTCATCTCTGGCGTACTCATTCTGTAAGGATCTTTCAACACTGGAGTTGCTCCAGGCATCAAGTTTATAGAGAAATCAATATCTCTCTTCGGGGGTAATTTGAGAACCTCTTGAAATACATCTTCAAACTCCTTTAGCACCACATGATCTCCAATACTTGACACCTTATCCTTAGTTGTTTCCTCCACATGAGCTGAAAATAATTGACAGCCTTTCCTGTAGCACTTCTTTAACTGCATTGTTGAGATTTTTCTGATAGCAACAACTCTGGTAATTCCTTGGACCATTTTCTGATTCCCTTCCTCATCCAGGCAAGTGAATTCCTTGTTACGACAATCCAATATGGCATGGTGTTGGTCCAACAAATCCATCCCAATTAGACAGGCATAAGACCCTAAAGGTAGAACATTCAATTCATCCTTTGTTCTCAGTCCCTTCATATCCACTGGACAAGACTTAACTAACTCAATGACTTTTCTCTTGGTTCCTGTAGCCAACTGCACTAACCAAGACTTTTCATGTTTTCTTCTTGGAAATTGCAAACTTTCCACCACTCTAGTATCTACATAACTATGGCTAGTCCCTTAATCAATTAAAATAGTAAATGGTTGGTTGTTAATCATACCTTCTACTTCAATCATGTGCGATTGAAATTCATCTTGCTTGTTGTCCAGGGATACATAGATCCTTGGAATTCTACTGCTCATGTCCTCTGCTATTTCAACTTGCTGAACATTATGGAAAACACTCACTGTGCCATTTTTGTGGGGACAATCTCTGCACTTATGGTTTCCCTGACAGCCCCAACACTGAATGGGCATCTGTCTTGGCCTTTGTTCCCCTACTTCAGCCATTCTCGACTCTCTAAATGATGGCTGTCCTTGAGGACTATTTCTGAAAAAGGGAGGTTTGTTTCCCTTCTACCTCTGTTCTTTCTTGAACTTTTTTTGGTCGTCCCAAGCCTTCCGAAAGGTAGTATTTTCTCTTTGCTTCTCATATAAGAATTTCGCTCTTCTTGTCGTTTCTTCCATGGTTTTTGGGTCATCATACTGGATCTTGTCACCAATGGAAGGTGGAAGTCCACTCAGATACCTTTGAATCTTGACCGTTTCTTCTTTGATGAATGAAACATACTTCAACAATTCCAAAAACCTACGTTCATACTCATCAATGGTCATGCTTCCTAGCTTGAGTTCAAAGAACTCTTTCATCTTTCTGTCATAATATCTCTTAGTCAAATACTTCTTCTCAAAATACCTCTTGAATTCCTTCCAAGTGATATCTTTCTCTCTAATGTGCTGCACCTGCACAAGTTGATCCCACCACATGGATGCTTTTCCTTTCATTTGATACATCGCAATTCTTCCTTCTGCATGAGAGGAATAATTTTGTAGTTGAAAGTATTTCCTCATACCAAGCAACCATGTTTCATCATATTCCTCCTTCTGATGTTCTCCATCAAACGTAGGAGGATTAATCTTGTTCATCTCTCCCTTCAATTCATCCACTCTAGATCTCCTGTGATTTCTGGTAGGAGATGGGCTTGAACTACTATGTGTCCTTCTCTTGGAGCAACCTTGGAAGCAATGATGGTGTCTACCCACATTCCTTGACCTTCTTCCCTCAGAATTCTGGTGACTCCTTGTTTTTCTCAAGTCACTCTCCTTATCCAACTTCTTTTCTATTCTCTCCAAACTCTTTAACAACTTTATGTGGAATTCTCCTTGTTTTTCTTGAGCTTTTCTGAGTTTTCTGTTATCTGCTATGTGAGTTTGGGCATCTTTTTGCAATCCTTTAATGATATTCCTCATGTTTCCTTCCTTATCTATCTCTTCTCCATGGCCATTGGAGTTCGATCCTTCAATTCCCAAATGAACATCCATTCCTTTTGCTTTGTCCTCGGAACTAGAAGCAGTCCATGTCCTTTCCATTTATTTTTCACTCAGTGGCAATTCTATTCGGTTATGGTGCTTTTTGAACTTCTGCAGCACAACATGCAGACAAATGGAATCTGTCAGGTCATTATTCCTTAACAAATCACACAACATTTATAAATAACTTGATTCAAGAAAACGTTCGGTTTTCATGAATTTTCCAAGCTCTGCTCGGCTGCATAGTGCACTCAAGATTTAGCCCTTTTATTTCAGTTTCCAAACCCACGTGACCATGGTTCATGACCAAGCGTTAGATCTCAAGGTTCTCTAATCGAAACTTCGGGGTTTCGGGTTTCGGGGTTTCGGGGTTTCAGGATTTTAGTCCTGGAGGCTCTCACACTCGCTTCCCTCTCCAACTCTCGACTTCCGAACTTCCGACCTTTCTAGCCACCGACCCACAACACAATTGTCACCAACCAGGGTGGTGACACATCATGTGCTTAAGAAGGTCTACGTTACCTCAGGTGACGCCCTCCGGCCCCCACTACATATAATTTTCCTTCGGGGCCCACTGGCATGTGGCACACATCCCATGGGTCCACATCCATCCAAGTGACGTCAACCTGACCCACTACTTCATCTCTTTGGGATTTCATGATTTTGGGCTTCGAGAGTTTGTGCATTAGCACATCCTACTTCTCCCGACAAACGAACTCCCGAAATTCCCCTCTGCTCTTCTGCTCGATCCAACGGATGAGATATTTTTCCCAGATCTACGGTTTAGATCTTCTCGAGACTTCGGAGTTTCGGGTTTTGGGGGTTTGTGTCTCAGCGCACCCCGCTTTTCCCAATAAACAAACTCCTAAAAGGATTCTCGGATATCCTCTCGGCACCTTCTCTGGATCTAACGGTCGTAAAGGTTTTTCCCTTCTTTTCGAATAGATCCTACGGCTCCAACACCCCAAGTGTTGAGTTCCCTCTCTCTCTGTGGTCAAATACTACATTGACTGCAGTTTTATTTCACCGCTAATTTGTTGAGCTTCGTACATGGTCAAGTAACCCGTTGGCACTCAGAAACATTTTAAGGTTCAAAATTAGTTCTCCAAAAACAATTTCCTCTTGAAAATTTGGGTCCAAAGACCACTTATTCGGCCCATCTGGGCTCATAATTGAGATGTTGGGATCTTATACCATATTTTAATGTCCCCATCCATCAACCCACTTGTCGGGCAATGCTACTGCGTGGAAACATTCTAATTCTTAAATAGTATGCATTTAAGTGAAGTTAAATGGCTTAACAAAGTAAACATATGATTACTGCTAACATACAAAATTAATGGAATCAAAAGTAAATATCATCGCAACGGAATACATAATAATATTGCAAGCATCACAGACATGCATTTTAATTGAAATTAAACACATGCATATACTTATCTTTTGAAACTGTAGTAACTCCACCAACCATGTGCAGACTTTCCATGAACCTTCCAGCCTTAGTCCTCACTGCTCATCATGCTCAACATTGGTTCACCCCTGAGCTGGGACTAAGCTCCACCCAAGGTAAGGGAATCCTAGACTAGGCTGAGGTTATAGGAAAACTGCACAGAGTAATCAAAAGGATTCTCCCCAGGAGCCTTCTTACGCCCACTACACATGGAATCTCATTCCCCACATGCCTGTTTCGCCCGGGAGTATACACCTTCACAAACATAGTCCATCGATGCTTCATCACCCCTCTGGGCCTTGAAAACATGCCAGATCATGAATTCTCAGAGCTCCGTAGCTGGTGCTAGATTCTCTCTGGGAGAAAACCACTCCTTGACAGACTCCCTCACCTGGAGAGAGTTTCTCATAGGCATGACAACCTACCTCTTCTACCATGGGTCTGACAACTCGGTTCTTCAACCAGTTTTCAAATCAATTACCACAAGTTCAAGATAACAGTAGTAGCAACATATTTTGGCTAACTCATGGGTGACAACAACAACAGGAACATTGGGTGTGGAACCAGGAAACAAAAACAGGCCACTAAGACACAATACGGTTAAGGTAACACCCGTTTGCAGGATGCGTGACAATAAATTCAAACAAAGGTCAAACACAGACTCAATAGTTCGGGCATAGGGTGTATCGACTTCTCAAGAAAACATCACAAGCTTCGGGTTTTAGAGTTGTGTGAGGCTTACAGAACTTAGACACAGAGATCCTCGGTTCAGACAATGGGCCACAGAATTGAGGAAGAACCCCCATCATGGCTCAATTATTGGGTTAAATTTCATGTGCCTAGGCCGACACATGTCACCCATGAGACTGCATGTGCTCCATCAAAATGCGTTCCCTTTTGTACATGTTCCCGCTTCCAGGAACTTAGGATAAAAACATACATTTCACATAGCTTTTGGAATAATAATA
>SNQJ01S0150593.1:0-23216 GCA_010110895.2 Picea sitchensis
GAGACTATGACCTAGTGGGGGTGCCCAGGCCACTGAGTCTCCTCATCACCTCTCTAAGAGGTGGGGGACATTACATTGGTTATAGGGTGTCAAGCTGCAAAGGATATAAACAAGGCTCTGCTTGGCTGATGATGCACACTGCTAAGGTGATAGGCTTATAATGCAAAAGCGATAACTAGGAATAGGCTCAATACTACAAGCAATATAATGGGATGCAATTACAACTGAATGCCAAAAAAATTCCTTTTTTGTAATCGTAGTCTACTTGGTTTGAAAAAGGGGTAAAATTACACCAAATAGACGTCCTTGAAAATCCAATTTACGAGTGTGAAAGAGACAAGTTCACTCGACAATCTTTTCTCTTTTTGAGAGAGTCAGAAAAGAGATTAAACCAAACTCATTGGGAGTCCTCTAGGTATAGGTTAGCATGCTTATGAGTAAGAAATGAGGTTCAAACGTAAAGTAATGTATTATCTACAAGGGACTCCTGATCCCGAGGACAAAAATATCTGCATGGGCACTGAATGGAGCAAGGGATCTAACCAGGGTACCCACGTTTGGTAAGTCTCTACCTTTCAATAATGACACTTCTAGTTGCAGATATAAGGTTCCATGTCACTATTAAATGGGTTCGTACCTAAGGCATATGAGTTGCAGTCATAGGATGATGCAAGTGTGCATAATGGATTGGTGATCTATCCTATATGATGGATGACAAAAATACATGTCCAAAGTTGCGGACGAGCGACATGACATTGAAAACTGCAAGAATCCCTCGATAAAACCACTAAAACCAACTCCATCCACTATCATTTTAGTCCATTACACCAAAAATATTAGACAAAACTATGTAAAGTGGGTAAAATTTTTCTATAAATAGTAAAAAAAAAAACAATTTTACTATACCATTTGTATTTTTTACCCAAATAGTGCATTTTGAACCAAATTTCTTCTGAATTTCAACTGTTGATTGTGGGAGCCATGAGCGACAGAATCAAAAACCATTTGGACCAAGTAATTCATCTTGGTCCTCTCTTTATTTCTAGTGGATTCAAATTTGAAATTAGGTCTCCTTTTTTTAGCATTTCAGGGTGCAACTTAGAAACTAAGGTATATGCATGCTATAGATCATTAGGTCGCATATACACATACCTATACATGATTGCTTGCAAAATAGCCAGCGTATAAGAAAACCTATACGCGACTGTGTAAAATGTAGCTTACGTACATGTCCTTGGATAAGGCTTATAAAATGTTGCTAACTCAAAACATGGTTTGAATCTTGTAGGATGGTGCTAGAGTGGAGAGAAAGAGAGCATGAAGAGGTGGATGTTGCAGTGAAGAGATATCCAGGGGCCCATATAGCCTTAAAAAGATGTGGGATATACAAGTTCTGGGATATCAAGGGTATGAGAGCTCAAGTGATACTGCTTCAGCTTCTCCTGAACTATTGGGATCCATATACTAAGACCTTCAACCTTGATGGACAACCATTGAGGATTGAAATGGAGGACATCTACTTCTTGATAGGATTGTTTTGTCAGG
The DNA here is from genome assembly GCA_010110895.2 of Picea sitchensis. Taxonomy (NCBI): domain Eukaryota; kingdom Viridiplantae; phylum Streptophyta; class Pinopsida; order Pinales; family Pinaceae; genus Picea; species Picea sitchensis. The sequence goes on from SNQJ01S0150593.1 coordinate 1,546, forward strand.
GTGAGGTGGTCAACCTCAAAGCCCAAGGAGCTAGGAGTGGCATGAACATAGAGGATTACATATCCACTCATTGCATTGTAGGGATCAAGAATTTAGAGAGACAATTCCTGATAAGAGTGATCAACAATCCGATTCTCAAGATTATTGTCCTATTGTTGACACAGATCACATGGTCGAACTCTTTGCACAAGGAATAGAGGCCACTTATGTTCTAAACAATGGATTTCTTGTGACCCATGGTTTACAACTGGTGCACCTCACTGCTGGGCAACATGAAGAGCCAGTTGACAGACTGGAAACTGGGTAGAAAGAGGAAATTCGGGTTTGCATCTATCCTGTGTAGTTTTTCTTCGAGTGTGTTCTAGTATTGATCCCTAGAGTTGAGATTATTTCATATGGACCTCATGATCCATCCATGGAATGGTGGACTAAGGTGATGAGGCGACAGGGGGGTACAACGATGAGTTTTTCTTTTGGTGGAGTTGGTAGGTGATGGCTCTGGAGGGCTACCCTTACACATGGATTGACTTCAAAGGATATTCGAACATTCCTTTACCACCAGGTTTTGCCTACGAAGACATAGGTATGCCAAGTTTTTGAATATCTTATTTGTTTGTATTTTTGTAAAAGAAAACAAAAGTATTTTTGGATGATGTCATGACTAAACATGTATGTGATGCAGACGTGGGTCCACGATAGTTGAACAAACTTCCACAACATCGGTGGAGGCATTGGGGGGATGAGCCAGTGGGAGGGGACATTGATAGAGTGATTCAACACATGCATGGAAACCTATCTCGTTTGATGCAGAGGATTCCCATGGTTCAGGAAGAGGATCTATCGGAGGCGATGCAACGGTAGGTGGTAGGTTTGCCTCATTCTTGGGTATGAGTCTTTCAGCATCTCATAAATTCCATAGTATGCTATCATGACACACATCCAGTGGCATGGGTGTAGATTTCATGACTATTGTATGATCGGTCGGATATGTATTTTGAGGGTGTCATACCCAATTTGTACTACAAAATCATATTTTTTGGAGAGATAAAATATATAAAAACATTGATCTTCAACTTTACTTATGTTACAATGTGTACATTGATGAAAGTGTTTTCTTTGCTTTAGTTATGTGAAAATTTGAATCTAAAACAAAATTAGCATTGCATCGGATACATAATTAGAAGTTCTAGGTATGTGATGATAAGTATTAAAATCAAAATGTCGTTCCAAAATTTGTACCCATAAGAACCATCGAAGTAGAGTAGGTTCACACACATAGTAACTGTCGTTCAACTGACATACTACTAACTGGGAGTCTAGGTGAACTTCTAAAGAGTGAATACCATGTGAAATGTCATCACACAAAAGTTCTATAACAACACTATATTTGGCCACATTATTCGTGGATGGACCTAGGAAAACGACACCTAAAGACACCAGTAGACCCTTGGATGAGTAAAGAACCCAAGAAAATGAAGCCAATTTCTGTGTATGACGATTGGCCCCATTTGCGAATCCTAAGTAGATTGAAGACTCCATTGACACGTGCCAACCGAGGGAAAACTTGATAAGCAAGGTAATGATAAAAAAAGGGAAAAGATATATACACTAAAATAGATTAGTATACAAAGAGTTACGCCCAATCTTGGGGCTCAAGTGTAGTATATTTTCAAATAGAGCCCATTCTTGGGCTCAACCAACATGTTGCCTTCATAATATTCTAATTCATAGGCTCCTTTTTCTAAGACACGTCGCACGATATAGGGACTGTGCCACATGGGTTTTAACTTTCCTGCCCCCAGTGGTTCTTTGGCTTCATCGTATAGAAGGACCAAGTCACCCTCAAAGTACTGCCAAGGACAGACAAAGTTATAATATTGGACCTTGACATGTCTTTTATTTTCTTCAATAGCCGTGGAGGCTTCTCGACATTGCTCATCTAGACTCTCTAGGTCTATGAGGCATTGTTCGAGATCGGAAGTGATAGGTAGGAGCGCAACTGCTAATATAAGAGAAGAGATTTCACAGTCAGTAGGTAGCATCGACTCCACACAGTGCACTAACTAGAAAGGGGAAAAACTGGTGGAAGTATTAACTGAAGTTCGGTATGCCAGAACTGCTAGATAACGCATGATATGCTAGTTATATTTCCTTTGGATGACAATTTTCTGCAACATGGTCTTGAGAGACTTGTTTACGGCCTCTACTTGTCTATTTTCCTAGGGGTAGTAAGGATAATAATGACCATGTATAAACCCCATTTTTTATGCTAATTCTTTCATCATTTCATTCTGAAAGTGACTTCCATGATCAATGACAATCTCACTCGAGATTTCGAACCTTGCTATAATTTTATTGAATATGAAGAAAACAACAGTCTTACCATTAGATTTAGTTGTAGGCATGGCCTTAATCCACTTATTAAAGTAATCTACGACCACAATAATGTGTTGATTCTCCCCAATGGAAGTTGGGTTTCAATCCACAAAATCCACCCCCCACTTGGTGAAGGTACCGACGGTAACGAATGGTTGGAGAGGGGATGGATGCAAGTGCATTTTCTGAGTGAACACCTAGTAGGGGTGACACTTCTTAACTGCTTCTATGCAATCTTTAAAAATAGATGACCAAAAATAACTAGCTCGCAAACTTTTTTGGGTTGTCACAAGCCCGGATCGATGACCACCACAAGCTCCACTGTGGCGGTTGTTTAGAACAAACTCATCTTCTTCATGAGTCAAACAATGATGCATGATATTTTCTACTCCTAGGTGATATGAAGTGTTTCATATGATAAGGTAGTTCTTATCATGGTATCATATACACCATCGATCCTCTCGCAAGAGATGATGAGAGAAATTCAAAGTTTGAAGATAGACAACAATATCTCCATACCAAGGGTTTGAATATGAGACAAGGAAAATGTGTACATCCACAAATGAATCAAAATGAATAGCATCCTCATCTAACTGAGGGAACTTGGATATTAACTCTACAAAAACTAGTGATTTTTTGGACTTTGCAGAAGCGAAATCAAGATCAAATTCTTGTAGAATGACAATCCATTTATTGTAGTTTCCCCCTATGATACACCTAGTAAGGATGTATTGAAATGGATTGACATCTACAACCACAGTAGTTTTGCAAAGAAATATATAGTGTCATAATCGTTGAACTATGTGAATGACAACCAAAGCTAGCATTTCAACATGAGAATATTTCAGTTCAGGGCCGACTAACTTTCAAATAAGATATTAAATGAAGTGCTCATGGAGATCCACATCCTCCTAAGCCAACACCATATAAATCATCTCTTTGGACGCGGCGAGATAAAGCAAGCAATATCTACCATAGTATGGAGACTTCAGCAGAGGTGTCGATACCAAGGATTTCTTCAAAGCATCTAAGGATTCCTGAGCTCGCTCATCCTAGATAAAAGGAGTGTTATTCTTTAAGAGATGCATGAAACCCTTAGTAATATTGGCATAGTTCACTATAAATCGTCGTAAAATTTTATCTTTCCCTTGTAAACCTTGAAGTTGACGAATAATGCACAGGGGAGGAAATCAAAGTATTGCCTCAACCTTTAAGGGATCTACCATGATCCCAGTCTCATAGACTAAAAATACTAGAAGTTGACCTGACCTAATGCAAAAGATGCATTTATGAGGGTTCAAATGCATGTGATAATGGAGACATCTTTCAAAAACTAGCCGAAGGTGTTTAGGGTGATTCACTCTCTTACAGGAGTAAGCAGTGAGATCGTCGAGATAGGCTTTGACTATATGCTTGAGATCATGAAATCTGAAGGTCATAGCTTGTTTGAAGGTTTCTCCGAATTTCTTAAGGAAAAAAGGCATCTTCTAGTATGAGAATGTACCGCAAGGGAAAACAAATGCCATCTTATGTTAGTCCTCGGGCTTAATCTAAATTTGGTTATACCCTGAAAATCCGTCCATAAAACAAAAAACATCGCTTCCCACACATTCATCGAGAATTTGATCAATGAAGGGTGTTGGGAAGTTGTCTTTGCGACAATCTTTATTCGGGTCACAAAAATCCATACATACGCTGATGGTTCCTTTATTTTTATTCATAATAATGGGATTGGATACCCATTCAGTCAAGGGAATCGGGTAGATAAAGCCAATGTTAAGCAGTTTTTCTACCTCTTCCTTAATAGCAGGGGCCTTCCTAGGATTGACATCTCTAAGTTGTTATCGAACATGCTTAGCATCTGGGTAGGTTTTAATCTCATGTTTGACTTTCTCGCTCAAGGTAGATCTAAAATCATCTTGTTCAATTCTAGCAAGTTCTGGGAGAAAATAAGAGCCATGTTGCATATCATCCCATGGCTTGTCAAAACCATTCATGGCCTCTATGATGGCCTCCTTCTTGATTTTGTCACTTATCTTTATTATTTAAATAATCCACCTTGACATTTTCACTTTACTTTATCATTTAAATAATGATTTATTCTTTTAGGTCACTTTGACTTCTTTGACCTTGGGGGCTTCAAGCTTTCATGTGGGGTCCTTCATCTTCGTAAGGCCATAAATCTCAAACCATGAGGTGTTATGTGACGTTACACATACCACCGGAAATGGCATGACAAGAACTATCCATCAAGGATAGTTTCACCAACAATTTCCTTGTTCTTCATCTCATTATTCCACATACAAGCATGGGTCCTCCAACCATTCTTCTAGGATAAATCAATCCGCAAGGCGTCTTATCGTGAGGGATTTCACCATAAGGGGACCACTTTGGAGTTCATCCATTTGTGCACCTTATCAATCATGATAGGACAATAATGATTCATCTTTGTATCAATCCACCACTGCATCATATACATTAACTATGCATTATGTATCAATGAAAACTTATTGATCAATCTTTATTGATTGGTTTCCACTTGACATCTATCATTCTCATCAAGGACATACATTGCTCATAATTCATAAACCAATCAATCTTATCAATAAATCAATCCATTGACATCAATCAATCACTTGACATCAATTAATCACTCAATCACTTGACATCAATCCTTTGACATCAAAATAATCAAACCATTGGCATCAATGAAAACATGATCCAACAATATCCCCCTTTGGAATTGATGGCAATACCAACATTGATGTCAACACCAATCATCAACATGTATACAAGGCATGCTCTACATCAATAGTCATCAAACATATCAATATGACTATCTCTCCCCATTATTAAACATCAATCACATCAATGTGACCATTTCTCCCCATTTGACATCAATGGGAAAGGTCCATTATCCTCTTGGGGATGCTCCCCTTGCTTGAACTCTCTTTGGGGATTCTCCCCCTATCTTGTTTCCGCTAAATAATCTCTCCCCTTTTGAACAAGGGATATCAATCTGATGTAGTGATGAAAATACATTGCTCATGCTCCCTCTATAACCATTGCTCCCTCTGGAATTATGCCTCTGTTCTCTTTCCTCACGTAGAGAGATCTTTTATAGGTATGCATTTGATAAGAATCTCCTCCTAGAATCATAAGAAGAATGACTCCCCCTATGGGTATGTCTCCCCCTATCTTCTCTGCAAGATGAACAATGTGCTACCATATAACGATCCTTGGACTTGTTCATGCATCAAACTCATGCCATACCAAGAATCATGAAGCAAAAGATATGTCTATAATGAAAATAGAGAATCATGAACAAGATATCATCCATGGAATGTATCCACCATATGCCAACATGTGCATCTACCAATATTCCAACATGTGCATCTACCAATTATGCCAAACAAATACCATCTATGAGTGTACACTAGCAAATTTGGCTCATTTTGCGATGACTATTTTGACGCTCTTGCGATGTTATGTCGTGGATATTGCGACAAATCCTAAGTCTCTGTAACATCATTTTATGTTACATGGCAATTACGACGAACTTGAATTACCGTCGCAAGAGCAACAACCCAAAGGAATTTCTCACAATTGCAACAAAAAAGAAATATCATAGCTAATACAACAATATAGGCAACCTAAGTAAAACCAACATGTCGTCACAATTGAGACGACCATTGCAACGACAAATTTTGTTGTCTATAAAGAAAATGCATCACAACAATCTCAGTGTTTGTCATACTTCTGATGACAAATTTTTATGTTTATGTAGCAAACACATACAAGAATTTAAGTTGTCATCGCACTTGTGTCGCAGCAATATAAGTGGTCATCGCCATTGCGACGACAAATTTTCATTGTTTATATTGCAAAACTGTCGCAGCAATATAATTTGTCATTGCAACTGAGATGACAACTTTCTTTGTTTATATGGAAAAAGCGTCGCAGCAGTATATGTTGGCGTCGTAATTGTGACGACAAATTTCATTGTTTATATGGAAAAAGTGTCGTGGAAATATATGTTGTCGTCTCAATGGAGAAGACAGTTTTCGTTGTTTATATGGAAAAAGCGTCGTAGCAATATATGTTGTCGTCGCAATTGAGACGACATTTTTTTCTGTTTATATGGCAAAAGCGTCGTAGCAATATATGTTGTTGTTGCAATGGCGACAACAATTTTCATTCTTTATATGGAAAAAGTGTCATAGCAATATATGTTGTCATCACAATTGCGATGACCAATATTTATTTAAAAATAATAATAATAAATTATTTTAGGCTACAATTTTAATATTAATATTACCATATCCTCTAAGTGGAACATTGTTTCTCCTATAATTCCTTGGATAATGGGGATAGGTCTCAATTCCTTGATAATGTGCATGAGAGGAAAATAAATACCTTAGGCTCTAAATGAATCTTTTAGGGACCTACAAGGGCCATGGACAAGGCCACAAACCACACAAAATATGCCCTATATAAGATATCATTATCATTAGAGTGGCATGAGCATACCCCAACCTTCAATGAACAGAAAATTGCTCAACATGTTTGGGACTTCATGAATTTTACGGAAGACCTAAATATTTCCCATGAGGATGTTATGATGTGGTTGTTTCCCTTTACATTGAAATAAAGTGCAATAGTGGTGGGATGTTCTTTGGTGCTATCGTATATCATATCGGTGGGTGTTCTTTGGTGATATCATATATCATTAGTGGGTGATTCATAATTATGTTGTTCATCCTAGAACTCATACATATGACTTTTTCTTATGTACTAGGAGATACCACTTCTTATTGTCGTGGTACAAAACCTTTATTATTGCATACTCCTTGGTGGCACATAAATGGAGGCATGGCATTGGGGCCTCTTTTTGCTTAATATCGTTGTTGTTCCAGAGCATAAAATGGAGGATAACATGTTAAGATGTGGATTGTGATATAGATAATTCTATCTTGATGACAGTAATAACCATATATACAATGTCAACAACACCCAATTTGAAATCTTAGATCAATATAAGGCACTTACTAATGCATGCAACCACAAATCACTCAAAGGAAATGTAATAATTATTTGATGGGAAAAGACTATTGTTCTTTTTTCATGTTGTCCCTAGTTTTAGGATGTATTTTTGTTCTAAGTAAGTTAGACTTCCACAGGAGTATCCTAGTTCCCATATGGAAGCATATTTGAGCACCTTTTTCCCTAGCATAATCTCTGATTTTTACATACCATTGTTTTTCTTCAAAGATGCACATCATTTGCAACAATCAAGATATTTTTTCTAACCTATGTACAGATATCATACTAATAAAAGAGGTTACAATTATAAAATAAGTAATGCAAAGTTGGTTTTATCTATGAATGGTGAAGTTATAGGCACCTTCATCAAATTTTTATCTTTATAACTGAAGTCTACATATTTTCCATAGCTCAGGTGCACTCATTGTAGGATAGTTACAACCATGTCTCCATGTATAAACAACCTTGAGGAAATTTACTTTTTAAGCACCTTTATCCATTTACATAATGAAGGTGGTTAAAGGTTAGATCTACAAGAATAGTTTGGAGATGTAATATGTATCTCTAGGTTGGGAAATTGAAATTCTGTTGCTAGAGCACCTCTGCAGAGAAACAATATGACGATGACCTTCAATCCATTTAGAGTATGAAGCATTAAAGGATTGGGTGTGTTCCACTCTTGGATAATTTGGTTGGTTTATTGAAGGACCACCCTTGCACACTTCTCTAGGAGAGTTTCATTAGATCCATTAATGTGAGGATTTGGTTAGGCATTGGAGAAATGGAGCAATTGTCTTTCACTATTGTCATAATTCACAAAGTAGAACTTGCATATGATGAATGGTACATTTCATAAAAATCATAGAGGCATGTTCAAAGCCAAATTGGAAGAGCACTCTCAGGATCAACCATAGAATTTGGTAAAAAATACATATTCTACTAAAGTGTTTGGCTTATAATGAGAAGCATGTAAAAATAACACTAAATTCTAGGGGAAATTACCCAAAATGTTTCCAATAATCTTTCTATGTGATTCTCTCAATAAAATTGGTTTATTCAATCCAAATACACTTTCATTTTGAGCTCAGGTTTCAAATTCACAGAAGTAATCTAGGTACCAAGTACACTGTAAGTTAAACTACTCTTGAGAATTATCTCTTGATGGCCAGATATAATTTTAAGTATCAACTGAAATCATATATCTTTCTTCATTACAAAACATGGGGAATCAAAGGAATATACAAAGTAAATTAAATATATGCCAACTCTTAATAATGTCACAATTTCTTACACTACAATTACTATAAAACAATTATTTGATATAACACGTGGAACTTGTTTATGCCGTGAATGGTTTTTGTTGTCCAAGACTCAAAATGAGATGACACATTCAAAATTTAAACACTCAACACAATGATTTAATGGCAAATACAAAATGCAATATCAAGCTGCCAAAAAACCCAATTATATAAGGATCAATAAAAAATCACATCGTATGGCTAAAAATCCCATTCTAATATGAATTCCAACCTCTAATTAAAATGTAAATTCTTATTGAAACAACACTAAAGGAAAATCAATTGTATGATGGATTTACATTGATGCATTATGATTACATTGATGTCACATGAAATATGCATTATGGTTTCACTTAAAATGTCTTTATTTCCCAAGAATAGTTCTTGTTGTTCAAGACTCAAAATGAGATGACACGTGTTATTTCCAAGGCTTCTTATATCCAACATAGGTGAAATGTTTGGTATTCATAGGAAGGTTGATAGTATTAATGGGTTCAGTAGGCATATGATGCATAGGATAAGTAAATGGCCATCTGGTGTCATGTCCTCATCCACTTGCTTTGATTGTATTGAACATGTAGATGTATGAAAATTTCCAATGCAGGAATTCCCTTTCTTTTATACCATTCATATGTTATGCAATATATTCTCATTTGCAATAGAGAACAAAGGTACATTCTACATGCCATATGGGAAGTGAAATTATCCATACTCTTCATTTGTGTTCTCTTGTCATGTTGTATTGAAGTTTATAAAAAAGTCTACTTCAGTTTTAAAGTGCCAACATAAATGTAACATGGTGCAATCAAATATAATGAAATTTATAACAAAAACTTCAAACTGTTGGAAGTTACCAAAAATATAAAGAAATCATTAATGAAATACACATTTGGATAATTGTATAATTATTCCATTTAAATAAACAAATTATATCCATCTTCAACCAAGGATACAAGCACACGAAACTATAAATCCAACTTGTTCTCATCTCAGTTTTGAGGACCAACAAAAAATCATAAATGAATATTTCTTATCAGACTAAGTCTAAGATGAAGATTGAAGTTTGAGCTTGGTGTTTGGAAGATATCCTCCCTACTAAAGTGTAATCTCAATGTGTGAACTCAATGGAGAAATTTTTGAAGGTTAGGAGGGATAAGCACATGCATTGAGAAAAAAGTCTAAAGTTACGAAGAATGTCAAACCTAATAGTTTCACTCCCTCCAAATTATGAGGAATCGAGAGAAAATGATGCAATATTATAGAATTTTCCATCTTTTTGTAGTTGACAAGTTTTTTGGAAGCCATTATAGGCTATATTCTAATTTTACTAGTAGGAAGAGCTACAAAGTAGATTATAATCATCTAAATGTGTAAAAACACAATCATTTGTATCAAATAAATGTCCAATGGAAAAAGCTATGGAACAATTTTGAGTGAGAGGTATCAGTTTCCCTCCTTCTCTAACCCATATAAGATGATGTGGTTAGGAATGTAGTGTGATAGAACATTCTAGTGAATTGACTAATTTATGAGAAACAAATTTCTTGTGTTTGTTATCAGACTAATCGATAGGTGCGGAAACTAACAGATCTGCCTAGATCCACCTGGATCTAGAACAAAACAGGATAGGACACGACTCTTTCCCTAAGTTGTAATCATTGAATATGCTAATAGGAATGAATAAGTGATATACCTATATATTGCTTCCTTAGGTCTCTGTTGTTCCCGCTTCGTTCCGGTGCTCTCGTGAAGTCAAGTCCAAGACAACACAAATCACCCAAAGTGAAGATAGAAAAGTATATTCAATGTCAACTTATGCATATGATCAAGGAATTACACAATAAAGTAAGAGTGACTTTATGGGAAAGGGACATGCGGCTGTATCATATTAATTGAAAGTAGAAGATACAACCTGATCGCCTTGATGTTGCAAGCTTCCTTTCAGTGACCCTTGGTTCCAACACACACAATTTCTCTATACTTGCATGAAGAATATCCAATTCCTCTTGATAGACCAAATAGAGCCTTCAAGCTTCTGTCAAAGTAGGGTTCTATTGATGGGCGAAATTGACCGCTCATCAACTGGAAGAGTGAATCCGGTCCGGGGTTGTCCAATTAACCCAAGCCGTTAAGATTAATTCACCTTGACGGGTTTAATGGCTCCGTTGGCCAATCTAAAGTCCTAAGGGAAGAAAAAAATAACTAATAGAAATGCAATAAATTACTAAATAATAATCGTTGAAATATGTATGTATATCTAAATATATATATACAATTTATCTAAGTAATATTTATATAATAGTTCTATTTTATCATATATACAATATATACAAATCACAAGTTTTAATGTAAACTCATAAAAAATCGCATGTAAATTGATTCTTTTAACAATAGTAAATAAAGTAAGCGAAAATACTATTTATTTTTTATTGGTTTTCTTGTATGTATACATTCATAAAATCAAATATTAAACTACTTAATTAAACAGAAAGCTATAGATAGTGGAAATCATTCTATATATAAAAAAACTTCTAAAATAAGCAAGCAAACGAAATAAAATAATAGACTAACCTATTAATGCATCCACCATTTGTACAATACAGAATATCCAGCCACCTTTATCCGAGAAGTAAACTTGCAATGGATCTTAAGATTGCTACAAATAAATGCGAAACAATATGTTGAAGATTGAGTTTTGATAATAGAACATATAATGGACACAGTCACAGTGATCTTATGATTTACAAGTAACTACAATGAGATAAGCCTCGCTATAATAACTTGTATTTAAACATTCAACAGAAAATTAGAGATAAATATCATAATTTAAATTAGATAGATGATCACTGTGTATTGTATCTGAAACATGATATATGGACAACATATAAAAAAAAATGAATTATCTCAACTAATAATAAATCATGAAGACAAAGGCTATCCCCATCGATTATCACATTGTAATAAACAGAACTTAAACTAAAACATCATACACAAAAGCTAAAGTTGTAATATGAATTATGTTTCATTCAAGTCTGTGTGTAATTGTCCATGCTTCGGTCCCAGGCCAAGATGATCAATTGTTTACAAAATGATAGGTTTGTAAAGGCCTCAGGAAAGATAATTGTTTCTATTCCTGAGATCAAATTTGTTTCAAAAATAAAGGGGGATGCAACCACCCTGATCCTACTAAATCCTAAGAAAAACTAACAAAAGTTCATTTCTATCTATTAAAAATACACAATAGATGTGGCTGCAAGATCTCAAGAGTGCCTCAAATCATTTTGACATCATGGATCCCTGAATATCCTGGAAGAGAAAGAAAATAGAAAGATTTCAGATATCTTTTCTGTCATTAATTTACACAATTCGAATTGATATAACTGGCTACAGAATCTTACGATTATGTAGCTAGTTACAATAGTAAATGAAATCTCAAAATAAAACAACCTAATTTAATAATTAAAAATAGCTTATCCAACAAACCAAATAATCTAACTTAAGAATGAAATCAAACATGCTATTAATCTAAGAGATCATACCTGTAAACATGCAATCAAATCGTATCATGAAACCTTGGAGTTTACAATGGCTATAGCAGCCTTGACATTTTTAAATATCACATGAACTGTGGTTTTAATACGTTTTTCTTTCCCCTGGAGGATAGATTCAAGCCTGTGGTTTTCGTTTGTTAAAACATTGATCTTCTCTTTTAAAACCTTAACCCGTGACTACAGAACTGGGATATCTGTATAATATCTTTCAATCCACGATAAACAGACCTCACACTATAACTATGTGACGTTTTCATCAGAACAAACAAGATCATGAACCGGAGAGCCTTCCATACGAATAGTAGATTTATTACAAAGCTTGACACCAGGAAACTTTGGATTGTCTTTCAAACAAGGAGGCAAATTATCGACAAAGTTATAGGGTCGGTCAGGGTGTGGCCCGAATGACAAAGGGTCTTCCTCTGCAAGGAATTTGTCAATTTCAGAGTCTGAGCTTTCGTTAACTTCGATCATGCTAATAGCATTTGCATGAGAATTTGTCCTATTATGAAGACTCTGTGATATCAATCTCCCAGCCCTTTTGTTTTTAAAATTGATATCAACAGTGCTCTTAAACCTCTTTCCTGTAGGTTTCTTTACAATTTTAACACAGTCCTTTGGATGTGTAATCTGTTGACTAGCCTGTTGAATGACCTTGGGATCAATCAAGGTTTCACTGTTAGGGGAAGAGACACAAGTCTGCGGAGGTGAAAGAGATGTCGTCGGGTGGACAAGGGTTTCCTCAACAACAAGTTTATCTACTTCTCCCAATTTAGGGTTACCATAACCATTTCGGGTTATAAAAGAATCCCAACAGTGATCCTGTGAATCTAATTGATGTATGAGTAGGATTTTAACTAGTTCGTGATGAAAAAGGCTAGAGTCTGACCTCTTTTTCTTATATCTTTTCCCCATTTTATAAAGACTCCTGAGTAAGTAATATGGCATATTCAAAGGGAAACCCATAAAACTCATAAGCAGACATAAATGGTACAAAAATACAAGCCCGAACCATCCCTCACATGTAACAAATTGCTTTACCATAGTGAGTAAATCATGCCACCGATCTTTTAAGAATGAAATTGGCATACCTCTATCACAACTTGTTATTTTCCAAGATGTAAACAACAGGGTCCAAGGGACTTCCTCCACTTTTGCATTTTAAAACCATTTTTGATCACTCGTTGGCAATCCTGTGGCTTGACTCAGAAACTCCTCAGTAACCTCTATTTGCACATCACCAACTTTCTCCCTACAAACATCAAAGGATGAGGTGAATTCTTGGGCAAGCTGTAAATTGAAACCCCAAAACTTCCTGATGAAGACGAGCCAGCCATTTCTTTCCAAATCTTCTCTAGCATCGTCGTATGAGAGAAGGGTTTGGACACCATTTGGTTCAATTCTTATGACAGGAGCCATACTCGACGGGAGGGTAATCAAACAAACACATCATACAGGTAGGGTTTGTAAAAATGAAACAGAGCCATAACCCCGAGCCCAACAATGAACGGTGTAAAGACTAATACGATGGGATAGTCGTTTAATTAAAATGCATGTGAAGAGGTTTGTGAAACCCGAGGCCATCCTTGGAAATAATGGCAGCCTGCAATTTGTATGCCACCTTGAATTTAGTACAATCTAGGATCGAATCATTAAAATGAGGATAAGTGCACGCATCGTGGGTTTGATTAAATAGTTTGGGTAAGTCAAAAATCGAAAAATCAAAGGTTTTGTAAAAGAAACGTAACCAAGGATCAAACCAAAACTATACAAAAAATCAAATGGTGGGGATCTTCTATTCATAAAACCATCAACTTCTTAAGCATGCTTGGAATTGAAAGGATAAAAAACAAAGAGGGTAATATCTTCATGGAAAGGAATCAAAACTCCATGATAAATTATATAAACAATTTGCCTTCAATGAAAATTTAAAATGGTAATTGCAGTCACAAGTTTTCATGCTTTCAGTCATGAAAACGAACCATGAATAGACAATAGGTAAAAGCGACGATTTACAACTGTCGTTTCGAAACTTCTCATGAAGATTAATGAAATTTCATGACCCTGTGTAGCCAGCTATGTAGATTATTTAATTGATAAAATAAAAATAACAGTTATATTATTGTTACCAACAATGGCGACATGCTGGGAGAAGCAGTTATCTCTGTTACACGAACAAGTTCAGGTTAGAAAAATCTAAAAAACTTCAAATCGAAAAACAACTGAAAAGTCATTTGAACATCTCAAATAATCATGATGCGGTCTAGTTTCAGATAACCTTTATTTTTAAAGAAACGAAAACAGGTGACAAACTTGGAAAAAGAAAGACACGATGTTAAGTTAAAATCTTCAATACTATTGACAGGGCCACTGCTACCAGTAGGCATTCATAGCCTTGACAGGGATGTCAATTAACCCACTCTGACGTCTGTATCCTGTCAAGAAAATTCAGATCAGAACGAAGGACACTTAAGGCCAAAACGAAATTCATTTCTGAGAATTTTCTTTTACCTGACATTGCTTCGCTATCAGCGGGCCTGTTCAGTACCCTGACGAAGTTATCTTGGCATCATGCATGCATTTACCCACTGCCAACAGACATGTTCAGTGTCCCGATGGGTTTACAAACACTTCCCACAGCTCTCTGAGACATTATTCACATTCTGATATAGTTTTAAAAATATTCAATAGAGCGGGGTGACACTGAAAATTCCAGTTTTTAAACACGTCTTAATATTTCCACAGGCCTTTAAATTTTTCGTGTTGTCCTTCATCAAGATCCAAAAATAGTTTATTAATAAAACTAATTTTCAAGAACAGGGAGGCATCGTTGAGTTTCTCTCTTAAAGAACAGGGATAGCGTAAAAAGATTTTTAAAGATGGTTGTGAATACTTTCAAGTGCAGATTGAAACCGAGAGAACGCCTTTCAAACAAAAAGTCATCTTTAACCAGGCTACAATTTCAGAGAAATACAACACTTAATGTTCTAACAACTTTTAGCACTTATTTTCGAGGGGAAGTATTTTGTTTTCTTTGTTTGAGCTATCCCATGGTGAAGGCATGTGTGTTTCAAAAAGAAAGACCGATAAGAAGAAATGAAAAACAAAAACAAACCAGAAAAGAAAAGAAAACAATAAAGAAAACAAAACATAAAATATTTACAAAAGGTGTATGCGAGAGTCATCAGGTAAAGTACTTTTTGAGAGCTTGTCCATTCACTGGGAAGGTGTCTGGCTGTCCCTCTAAGTTCTGCAGGCGAAAGGAACTGGGACCTAGTTTCTCAGCAATTAAAAATGGTCCCAACTACAAGTTTTGAAACTTAGTATGCTCTCCTTTTCCCTCATGAGGTTTGTCCCACTTAAGGACAAGATCACCTACCTCAAAATTTCTATCTGAGGCAGAATTGGAATCAAACCAGTTTTTGACAATGAGTTGATGTTGATCCAATTTTCATTTTGATTGAGCCCTTACCTCTTCTAACTTCAGCAAAGCGTTAATTCGACTCTCCAAGGGAGAACAATTTTCTTCTTGCACCTTCTGCGATAACTGCAGAGATAGAAGAAGGACATGTGGTGGAAGAATCGCTTCCCTGCCGTAAATGAGAAAAAAGGGGGAATTACCAATAGAAGTTTTAGGAGTTACCCTATCAGCCCAGGTTGCATTAAATAGTGCATTATGCCAGTTTTTATGGTTTTCGGAGACCGTTCTCTTGATGATTTTGAT
Organism: Picea sitchensis; assembly: GCA_010110895.2. NCBI lineage: Eukaryota > Viridiplantae > Streptophyta > Pinopsida > Pinales > Pinaceae > Picea > Picea sitchensis. The sequence continues at coordinate 17,538 of SNQJ01S0150593.1, forward strand.
CAGGTTTTTATTAGTTGATTCCTCCAAACTATTGCCTTGAGGTTAATAGCTGGCAGAGTATTTTAATTATATTCCTTTTTCTAGAGAGAAATCATTCATTTCAAGAGATGAAAAATAGGAAGCATTGTCAAATACTAGGCATTCAGGAATATCAAAACGAGTGATAATATTTGAATTCAGGAAGGATATTACCTGGCTAGTGTTTACATCTTTTAATGGCGCAGCCTCAGACTATCTGGTGAAATAATCTATGGCTGTTATGATGTATTTATGTTGCTGTGAGGATGCCAGATTGATTGGGCCTATAATATCCAGGCCCCACTGCTGAAAAGGGGAGTCTACCGAAATTGGTTGCAGTGGGAATGTTGCTTTCTGTACTCATCCAGATGCCTTTTGATAGATTACACACTTGCGGCATAAGGCATGGGCATCTTTGAAAAGAGTAGGCCAGTAATAACCTTCTCTTAATACTTTGTGGGCAGTGGTGTCTCCACCAAAATTCCCACCAGCTTCCCCTGCATGTAATTCCAATAGGACCTTTTCTGCTTCATCTTTTTCAAGACAGCACATAAGTATTCCATCGAAATTTTGGCGAAACAAAATACCGTTTACCAGCTGAAAAGAAGCAGATTTTAATCTCAGTCCTCTCCTCTTTTTTGGATCAAGGTGACGGGGGGCTAATCCATGTATAAGATAAAACTTGATGTCATCATTCCAAGGACTAGTAAGGTTTTGTGCACAACAGTTTTGATTTTGATCGTGTTGATCTTGAATTAATATATTAGTTTCATTTTGTTGTCCTATAGCTAAATCAACAACCAATTTACATAAACCTTGGCCTCTAACAATTTGTGCTGGGGTAATTTGTATGCCATATTCTTGTAAGGATGTGACCCAGTTTGCCCTTTTTTCACCCAGTTCTTTTTGTACTAACAAATTTCTGACCGCAGGGTAAGGGACAATGATTTTCGTCCTAGATTTCAGTAGATAAGATCAAAAGTGTTTTACCGCTTTAAAAATAGCATAAGCCTGCTGATCTACTGCTAGGTAATTAAGTTATTCTCCCTTGAAGGCTAAGCTCATAAAGGCAATTGGGACTTCATTGTTTTCAACATTCTTTTGGGTTAGGACAGCAGCATAAGACTGATCAGAGGCAAACGTGTAGAGGGTGAAGTATCGCAAAAAATCAGGGTTCAATAGAGAAGGAGCGTCTACTATAGCCTTTTTTATTGATTCAAAAGCCTGACTTTCTAAAGGTCCCCAATGGTATTGTACATCCTTTTTTATTAAATTTTGTAATGGTCTGACCATTTCTGAAAAGCTGGGGACAAACCTCCTAACAAAGTTTATCTAACCTAAGAAAGATTGCATGGACTTTTTGGAAGAGGGAGGGGGCAGTTTTGAAATGACTTGGGTCCTTTCAGGGTCAATAATCATCCCTTTATTTGATACAATGAATCCGAGGAGCTTACCTTGTTCTATCGCAAAGACATATTTTTTTGGATTTAAAGAAATGTCGTATTTACGACATCGCTGTAGAACAGATTTTAGCTGAGCTAGATGATCTCCCTTATTCTTTGAGAAGACAGTGACATCATCTAGATAAAATACTACAAATTGATTGATTAAACTGCACAAAGTGATATCCATCGCTCTCTGAAAAGTAGCACCGGCATTTATGAGCCCAAAGGGCATCTTCCTATAAGCGTAGGTGCCCCATGGGGTACGGAAAGTAGTTTTGAGCTGGTCTGGGGGAGACATAAGGACTTGGTTATACCTTGAAAAACCATCCAGCAGCGATAATCTTTCAAAACCAGATACTTGTTGAAGGATCTGTTCCATGGGAGGAACAGGGTAGTTGTCTTTATTAGACGCTCGGTTTAAATTTCGGAAATCGACACATAGTCGGATTTCACCACTCTTTTTCCTTACAGGGACAAGATTAGAGACCCACTGTGTATGTCTTACTGGGAAGATTATTTTAGCATTCAAGAGTTCGTTTAATTCTTTCTTGATTGTTGGTTCAAGTTTCAGGTGCATCTTTCTTAACTTTTGTTGAAAAGGTTGGGTTTGGGGTTTCATGGGAATAATGTGTTGTATGATGTTAGGATCAAAAGTCTTTAGGTCATCATATGTCCAAGCAAAGACATATTTGAATTCCTTAAACAACCTAATAAATGCTATCTTTTCTTTCTCAGAACATCCCAAACCCAAATTGATGCACTGTGGGTTATCTTTAGTTCCTAAATTTACTTTTTCATGTGTCAAGGAAGAACTATTCGTTTTACAATTCACTGATTTTCTGAATTTGTCGTGAAGATCATAAAAAATTTCTAATCTAACCACAGATTTTTGGATAGAGTTTACCATGTCTGATGCAGACTCCAAGGATCTTGGATTTGGTATTACCGTAAAATCGTGAAGGTTTTTGTCATGGGTACCTTCGTCGATAACTGCGCCCTGAAAAGTCTCTTCCATGTGCAGAAAAATGATAATCTGTTGATCGTCATCGAAGAATCTCCAATTGGTGATGTTGTCTTGGACGGATGGTCTGAACAACAACTCGAAAAAAAATGCATTCGGAGATAGGCCTTCTGTAGGAAAAAGTTTTGAGGCGACGTTAGCTAACAAATCAGCCTCAAAATTATTCAATATAGGAATAGAATTTATGTTAAACATAGAAAACTTGTTCATTAAATTCCATACCTCAGTCTGATAGATTTTCAGGTGTGGAGATAGACAATGGATAGCGTTTTTTACCTGTCTAACCACAATTTATGAATCACCAAAGACAGTCAAATTCTAAATCTTCAAATCTAGTGCTTTCCTGAGACCTTGCAGGAGTGCCTCATATTCAGCCGTATTGTTTGTGCATTTGAATTCTAACCAGCAAGAAATCAAAGTTTTGTTACCTGTTGGATCAATGAGCATGCACCCTACACTAGCTCCTTCCTTAGATTTTGATCCATCGAAGTAAAGAGACAAGATTTGATTTTCGTCAGGTGCATGTGACCACAGAGAGAAGGTTGTTGACTGTGTGCATGTCATAATTTCAAACTGTTGTTCTGGGTCAGTAATGGTAGAAGTTTCAACCATGAAATTGCCGAAAAAAGTGTCCATCCCCTGTATTTTAGGTGAATTGGCGGAAGCAGTAAATGGTTCATTAGGATCATTTAAATCGGTTACCGTGAAATTAAGATAACGCTCATGATTTACCTTGATTCTGTTAGGATTTCCATTCTCAGGTAGCCACAAGTGAGACCAATCCATTGCAAAATAGCCATGTAGTTGTTCAGACCAATATCTACTTAAAAAAAAACCATATACTTCTGGGGTATCTATGACAATGATATCAATAACTTGATGGACTTTAGGATTAGATGATAATCTGATGAGCACATTTTTTAATTCACCTATTACTTTAACACTAGTTCGATCAAGCTGAATAATTTTCAGGCTGGACGGTTGAACTTCAACATTAATTTTTTGACAGACAGACCAAGGCATTATGTTTGATGATGCACCTGAATCTACCATACAATTATGTACATTGCTATTGAAAATCTCAAAAGTCAACAAAAAGGGTGGGACATTTCTGCGAGTATTAACAGTAGAAGTTTGTTGTTTTTTAAACGCAACCCCTTAAACTAGTTTATCTACATTTGTTACACTTTTTACAGCAAGGTCTCTTTTATCAGAAAGCTCTAACATCATTTTGGCGGAGACCTTTTGAGGTGTTTTGGGGCTGTTTTCAGCAACTTTGTTGTTGTTCAAATTGTTGTTTTTGTTGTTTTCTGCAATATTCCACAACATCTTTTGCAGAAGAAAAGGGAATTTTAATAATTCGTAAACATAAATGTTAGCTCTAAGTTTTTTTAGATCCTTAATCAAATCATACTCTAAACTTGGGGCTACTGAATTCTGTTTAGTTTCAATTGATTTAGACTGTTTTGGAGGTGCATTAGTTATGACTTCAGAAGAAGACTTATTGGTTGTCTTGCTCCTGGTATTGTAAGGATGCACTGTTTCGAAATTAGCTTGAAAAATGTTATCCAAAAAATGTCCAAAAATGTTTGGGGAGGATTCGTCCTCTTACACTATCTCTTGTTCAGCGACTTCTTCAGGAATCTCGGGAGGAATCAAGTTATCATGTGCTTCTAGAATCGTCTGAATAACAAACTGTAAGCTTTCTAGATTTAGGCCTTTAGAATTTGAGTTAGGTCGGTTTGGGGGAAAAGGATTTCTAAAAGGGGGTTTGTAAGGCCCTTTGCTTGAAGAAGCTTCTTCAGCTGATCTTTTCAAATCTATAACTTGATTAAACAACTTCTGAATGACTTTCTATAAGTTTTCTAGATACGAACTATCTGGTTGAGTTTTGTTTTGGGGAGGTCTAGGAAGGATTTTGATTTCCTTCTTGGAGGATGAAATAGTCTCTGCCTTGTTACAGGTATTGTCCTTTAGGCTGAGAATATCTTTCTCGATTTGACTCGCCTCTTCGAAGGCTTCTAACAATGTGGCTTTCTTGGACCTTTTTACCCAAATGGCTATGTTTTGATGTAAGGATTTCGTGTAGTATGCGACGATAAGAATTTCGGTAGGCATTGAGTCCGTAGGGATTCGATTGTTTAATGTTAGGAACCTTTGATTAAAGTATTTTATCTTTTCTTTGGGGGTCATCTTTAAACTAGAGAGTTCCATGACTAGAACTTCAGGGGATTTGTCGTCTCCAAATTTCTCAAGGAAACAGGACTTGAATCTATCCCATGAGACGATGGTGTGGGGTTGTTGGGAAAAGTACCAGGTAGAGGCATTTCCTTCAAAAGTGCAAGGAAAAATCCTACATACTACGTCTTCATGTTCAACACTATGGAGCCTGATGGCTAGCATGAATTTTTTTATATGATCCTCAACAATCTGCTTGGAGTCTGGGTCAAATTTAGGGAGCCATTTCTCCAGATGTTTAGGAAAAGGATGTTGGGGCCTAGGTATGGCCACTACATCTTGATCGAGCCAAGGTTTGGCAGGATTGTTCGGATTGGCCATAGATGTGGGTGGTGTCAAAGGCTGAGATGAGGAACTACCTTCGTCTGATGATTCTTCTCCAGAAGAAGAAGGAGATGAAGGGGGTGGTGATGGTGGAATACTAGATCCTCCTGCTGCAAGAGTGAGGATGTGAACTGGGTCCATACAGTTTAGGGTAAGATCAGTACCTTCAATTTGTTCCCTGATATCAGATAATTCTAATGATTGGTTCAAAGGCCGACCTAGTTGTCTGATACAGGCCAAGGCACTATGCATCCTTATGAGGGATTGACAAACAATTTATTGTACGTCGGCCCTTGGGGGGTTCGGAGTTACTGGTTCGACGGTGATCTTTGGATTGTTGTTTGATGTGGTTGTTTTTTGAGGGACAATGTTGTCGTCATAATGACTTCTTGTTACTATAGGTGAGCGGGTAGGTGGGGGAGGAGTCTTGCGACATCCTCGTGACATTAATAGTATTCAGACCCTCCTTCTAGTGCCATTTATTGACGGGCAAAAATGACCGCTCATCAACTGGAAGAGTGAATCCGGTCCGAGGTTGTCCAATTAACCCAATCCATTTGGATTAATTCACCCCGATAGGTTTAATGGCTCCGTTGGCCAATCTAAAGTCCTAAGGGAAGCGGAAATTAACTA
>SNQJ01S0150593.1:23226-36496 GCA_010110895.2 Picea sitchensis
AAAAACTTCTAAAACAAGCAAGCAAACGAAATAAAATAACAGACTAACCTATTAATGCATCCACCGTTTGTATAATAGAGAATATCCAACCACCTTTATCTGAGAAGTAAACCTGCAACGGATCTTAAGATTTCCACGAATAAATGTGAAACAATATGCAGGAGATTGAGTTTTGATAACATAACATATAATAGACACAATTACAGTGTTTTTATGATTTACAAGTAACTACAATGAGATAAGCCTCGCTATAAGAACTTGTATTTAAACATTCAACAGAAAATTAGAGATAAATCTCATAATTTAAATTGGATAGATGATCACTGTGTATTATATCTGAAACATGATATATGGACAACATATAAAAAAAAACGAATTATCTCAACTAATAATAAATCATGAATACAAAGGCTATCACCATTGACTATCACAATGAAATAAATAGAACTTAAACTAAAACATCATACACAAAAGCTAAAGTTGTAATATGCATTATGTTTCATTCAAGTCTGCGTGTAATTGTCCATACTCCGATCCCAGGCCAAGATGATCAACTGTTTACAAAATGATAGGTTTATAAATGCCCGAGGAAAGATAATTATTTCTATTCCTGAGATGAAATTTGTTTCAAAAATAAAGGGGGATGCAACCACCTTGATCCTACTAAATCCTAAGAAAAATTAACAACAGTTCATTTCTATCTATTCAAAATACATCATGGATGTGGCTGGAAGGTCTCAAGAGTGCCTCAAATCATTTTGACATCATGGATCCCTAAATATCCTGGAAGAGAAATAAAATAGAAAGATTTCAGATACCTTTTATGTCATTAATTTACACAATTCAAATTGATATAACTGGCTACAGAATCTTACAATTCTGTAGCTAGTTATAATAGTAAATGAAATCTCAAAATAAAACAAACTAATTTAATAATGAAAAATAGCTTATCCAACAAACCAAATAATCTAACTTAAGAATGAAATCAAACATGCTATTAATCTAAGAGATCATACTTGTAAACATGCAATCAAATCGTATCATGAAACCTTGGAGTTTACAATGGTTGTAGCAGCCTCAACGTTTTTAAATATCACATGACCTATGGTTTTAATACATTTTTCTTTCCCCTAGAGGATAGATTCAAGCCTGTGGTTTTTGTTTGTTAAAACATCGATCTTCTCTTTCAAAACCTTAACACATGACTGTAGAACTGGGATATCCATATAATATCTTTCAATCCATGATAAACAGACCTCACACTGTAACTGTGTGGCATTTGCATCAGAACAAACAAGATCATGGACCGGAGAGCCCTCCATATGGATAGTAGATTTATTACAAAGCTTGACACCAAGAAACTCTAGATTGTCTTTCAAATAGGGAGGCAAATTATCGACAAAGTTATAGGGTCGGTCAAGGTGTGGCCCTAATGAGAAAGGGTCTTCCTCTGCAAGGAATTTGTCAATTTCAGAGTCTGAGCTTTCGTTAACCTCGATCATGCTGATAGCGTTTGGATGAGAATTTATCCTATTACGAAGACTCCGTGATATCAATCTCCCAGCCCTTTTGTTTTTAAAATTGATATCAACACTACTCTTAGACCTCTTTCCTGTAGGTTTCTTTACAATTTTAACACAGTCCTTTGGATGTGTAATCTGTTGACTAGCCTGTTGAATGACCTTGGGATCAATCAAGGCTTCGCTGTTAGGGGAAGAGACACAAGTCTGTGGAGGTGAAAGAGATGTTGTCGGGTGGACAAGGGTTTCCTCAATAATGAGTTTATCTACTACTCTGAATTCAGGGTTACCATAACCATTTCGGGTTATAAACAAATCCCAACAGTCATCCTGTGACTCTAATTGATGTATGAGCAGGATTTTAACTAGGCCGTGATGAAAAAGGCTAGAGTCTGACCTCTGTTTCTTATATCTTTTCCCCATTTTATAAAGACTCCTGAGTAAGTAATATGGCATATTCAAAGGGAAACCCATAAAACTCATAAGCAGGCATAAATGGTACAAAAATACAAGCCCGAACCGTCCCTCACATGTAGCAAATTGCTTTACCACAGCGAGTAAATCATGCCACCGATATTTTAAGAATGAAATTGGCATACCTCTATCACAACTTGTTATGTTCCGAGATGTAAACAGCAGGGTCCAAGGGACTTCCTCCACTTTTGCGTTTTTAAACCATTTTTGACCACTCATTGGCAATCTTGTGGCTTGAATCAGAAACTCCTCGGTAACCTCCAATTTCACATCACCAACTTTCTCCCTACAACCATCAAAGGATAAGGAGAATTATTCGGAAACCTATAAATTGAAACCCCGAAACTTCCTGATGAAGACGAGCCAACCATTTCTTTCCAAATCTTCTCTAGCATCGTCGTATGAGAGCAGGGTTTGGACACCATTTGGTTCAATTCTTATCATAGGAGCCATACTGGATGGGAGGGTAATCAAACAAACACAACATACGGGTAGGGTTTGTAAAAACCAAACAGAGCCATAACCCCGAGCCCAACAATGAACGGCGTCTGTGTAAATACTAATACGATGGGATAGTCATTTAATTAAAACACATGTGAAGAGGTTTGTGAAACCCGAGGCCATCCTTGGAGATAATGGCAGCCTGCAAATCGTATGCCACCTTGCATTCAGTACGAGCTAGGATCGAATCATTAAAACAAGTATAAGTGCATGCATTGTGGGTTTGATTACATAGTTTGGGTAAGTCAAAAATCGAAAAATCAAAGGTTTTGTAAAAGAAACATAACCAAGGATCAAACCAAAACTATAAAAAAAATCAAATGGTGGGGATCTTCTATTCATAAAACCATCAACTTCTTAAGCATGCTTGGAATTGAAAGGATAAAAAAACAAAGAGGGTAATATCTTCATGGCAAGAAATCAAAACTCCACGATAAATTATATAAACAATTTGCCTTCAATGAAAATTTAAAATGGTAATTGCAGTCACAAGTTTTCATGTTTTCAGTCATGAAAACGAAGCATGAATAGACAATAGGTAAAAGTGACGATTTAGAATTGTCGTTTCGAAACTGCTCATGAAGAGTAATGAAATTTCATGACCCTATGTAGACAGCTATGTAGATTATTTAATTGATATAATAAAAATAACAGTTATATTATTGTTGCCAACAGGTTCTTCACACAATTCTTTCACCAATTCTTCATTCAATCTTGCTTAACCTTTTCCATAAGAAACCTTTCAATATATAGGAGAAGGAGAGATGGTTACATGGATGAGGATGATCCCATCAAATCTAAGAAGTCAGTAAAGTGACAACCATACGAATGCCAACTCATTTTCTAGAAGATTCCCTTCTAGAACCCTCAAGACATCTTCTCCTTTTCAAGCTTAAAAACAGGTTCACACCCTATGTATGGAGTAGATTGCGAGAATTTCACACCCTAAGTGTGGGTGGCCTACGAGAATGGGGGATTCTCACACCCTAGGCCATAGGCAGCCTGCGAACTCACTTTAAAAATATGTTTTTAGAAGGGGACAAGAGCCACTTTTCTCAAGCAAAAATTCCTTGTTGGGAGCCTAAACACACCATTGTTAAGATATCACCAAAATGACCAAAATCATGTGTAACAGTGTTTGACATTTTCCATGGTCAATTATACAAGTTTTTTCTTGATCTGGGAATTATGAGTGAAGAGAGATTCCTTCTTCTTGTCAAAATATTTCTTATTGAGAGAACCAATTAAGGGTTGGTGGGGGTTGGATTGTTAAAGTAAATATCTTGTTGTTGTCATCAACATCGATCGCGGTTCCATGTTGGTATTTTTTCAGGAGGGATTTGGCCTTATTTGCCTAGAAAGTGCAACATTCATCATCATAATGGCCATATCACTTGTGATAGGAACACTATTTATTCTTCCATTAGGAGGTGGAAATGGCTTCCTCTTGGTCATGATTAGTTGTAATACCCTTCTTTAAACCCCTTATGTTTGGACATAGACCATGCGAATATGTGCTTAGTATATGTATAATTCTTACATTGGTACCGAGTCTAGGGTACCATCGATATATAAACAAACTGGACATGAAATAAGTGACCATGTAAAAAAATTCCTAGTAAGGACCCATGACCTAGATCTTGCTAGAAAATGTGTAAATATAATATAGGCTATGATGTTTAATAGGCTATGGATATGATTTGATTGTGTTCCTAGTAAAATAAATATAAAATAGTATTGAATCACTAAGGAGAACACCTGGAGGGTTTATGGATTGACAAAAAGAAAAGGGATTGAAGAGAATGTGAGAGGGGCATAATTTATTCCCGAGTCAATTAAACATGACATTCCCCTAGGATTTAATCCAAGAGTAGGAAATGACATATTGAGTGAAAAATATCTCTCATTCTTATGGATTGATTCCTGATAAAATAATGTGAAGGAGAAAGTTGAATTGTGATTTGGAAGGAGAAAGTTGAAGCTCATTATTAACTGCCCATTTTTCTCTAACAAGAACAAGAATCTTAGTGAGGGTCCACCTGAGAGCCACCTGTAAACGAGTGTTGTGAGAATTTGACAGTCATCCAGCCTATTAAATAGGTGGGTCCAACTCCTCAATAGATGAAGCTAGTTTCCCCTTTTCCCATTGCATTTGTGCAAAATGACTCACATAGTGATGGGATCCTATTGACGGGTCTAAATTATCTCGACAACAATAAGGGGTACTCCCCAGTACACAACAACAACTAGATTATGCAATGTTTGGATTAGGAGTCCCATCTGGAATTTGGCCCGACTGCCATTGATATTGTTTTGGGGGTTTTGGACGGTTACAGACCGATTTGTCGATGAGGATGGATGATGAGAGGATATGCAATGAAATGATGTAGATGAAGACTATGTATGAAATGAAAACTAATATATTACTAATCTAATTTAACCTATCATGTCTAGGAGAAAACTAAAGTAATTGGCGAGTTGAAAATGAAATTGAATCCTACGTAAACTCCTACTTAGATAGTTGGAATAGAAGAGAAGAATCAGAAACAAACATGTACACATACATAAAACCAGATTAGTCCAAATTACAACAATGCACACATTAACAACTCAAAAAACTCAAGGCACACAGATATTTTAAGCAACACTTAAAACTGTAGAATATAACAGATTACATAATAATTAATCCATAAACAAACTAGCATTCTTACATTCCATATGAACAACATTCATCTTGACTTGAAATAATTCACTTCTTAGATTGCTTCACACTTAAATAATTACTTCTCCAAAAGTTGGCCCTGGGGGTTTCTCTGGCTGAGGGGTTTTAGAGTTTTCATGTATTATGTGTCATTTTTTGTTTCTGATTTTGAATTTAAGTATACAAGGAAATGAAGGAAAATTTCATGACGCAAGAGAAGAAAATGATTCACACCTTTTCAAAAAACAAATTTGGATCATGGAGGTGACCACCCTTCAAACCTGCATTTTTCAAAGACATTAAAAGGTTAAATGACTGAATAATAGATAAACATCTATGACCAACCATATTGCTCGATTATGTCATCGCTCTATGATTTCAATCTTCAACTTGTTACATCTACATTCTCATTCAAGGTATTTAGCATGTTTATGCATGGAAACAATTCCTCTTTGTATCCCAGCTTGTGGAGTCACAAGACCTTAACATTGAAATCCTTGGGTTCCTATCCTTGGCTTATTTTTCTGCTCATAATGATTTGTGGAAGGTTCAACATCATTGTACATATCATAGAGGAATGAATAAGTAGGCTTTGATGCAATGTTGAGTAGCAACACCATGTCCATGACACAATGAAAAGAATGGTAATGCTCTTTGTCATGTGAAACACAATGAAACATGTCACAAGACTTTCAAAGTTGCATATATCATGTCACAAGATTTTGGAAGTTGCATCATTAAGAGAAGCTTGAATTATCATTAAGTGTATAACAAAATTACATTCACAGATATATACAAGCCATAGAAATAGTCTTGTGTATATTATCATCTATATAATGTACATCTAATTGTCTTATAAAATTATTACATGACATCATGAATTTCTTTTAGTCTTCTTTTTTGCTTTCTAGTTATTAAGCAAATCATCAATGTCCATGTCTTCATTTACTGGGTGCTCTTCAACAGATGATGCTTTTTCAGTCCTTTCACACCAAGTACGTCTGGTCTCGTACTCATGACGTGGATGTTGTTGTGAGGGTGTAGTATACCTAGGGAGGTAATATGGGCTACCTAGGGATGTACCCAATTGGAATGTGGTTATGTATTATTAGTGGAAGTCATTTAATATATGAGAATGTGGTCATTCAATGTAAGATGAACTAGGTCCACTATATTAATAAAGACCCACTATGGTAGTGGGATGTAATAAATGAGAGAAGGCTCTCTAGAAGGTTCCTAGGAGATAGAGAGAGCTATATAAAGAAGTGTAAGCAATGTAATGAAGCATAGTGAAGAATATTTTGATGGTACAAGCAAGGATTTCTTGAGGAGTGCATTCCTTCCTTAAGGAATAATACATGGTGTTACCCTACCTCAAGGGTTTTGTCTCTATTTCTTGTGTTCAATATTTTGGTGAATGGTTTGGATTATTCTTGTTGAAATTATTGGTTATTTTGAGATTTTTCTTCAGATTTGGTATAGGTACTTAACAGAGGGGCCATCACCTAAAAAATTAAAAAATATTAAATTTATATGGCCAATTTTTAAATATCATTGAAGTAGTTCATTAATATTAAAAAAAAACTCCGCAATGTAATTATTTACTTGGTCCTCTAGTCGACACCGTTGGAATGGTTGTTGGCATGGTCACCTGATCTTCAGGTCAAGGATGATCATCTATGACATTCTCTGCCATTGAAACATCAAAATTTATAAGTAAAAAATTATTAAGTATATGATTAATATATAGACATTTTACCGTCGTGGGCCTCAGTAATAGGAACATCTTGGGGCTGCACCTCACTGGGATGGGGTTGTTAGGGAGCACCATGAATTTTTGGTTGCGTTTAACTATCAATGCTTTGTTGTTCATTACTAATGGTTTCATTGATCGTGCTTATCCCCTGATTACAACAAATTAAGACATTAAATTATGGACGATATCAAACATTTACGTATTTTATAAGTAACAAAAGGTTAATGTGGACTGATTTTTATTTACCTTATCCTGCAAATTGGATCTTTGGGTCTGCCCCATGCTTTTCCTATGATCAACTACGGCTTTATAACCATACTTGTAACCAAGTTGGAGGTCTTCCTCCGTGGTTTCAGTTCTGAATTTGTCGCCCTACATTGCATAAGGGTATGGTTTTTTAATGTTCTTGGATGCAATTACCTTAAAGTTGTGAGGTGATACAAATAATATTCTTAAGATGTTTGGGTACTTACGATTCATGACTGTAACCTCGAGTAGCCGCCCTGACCTTGCTTGTGTTGGCCATGTTTGGCAATCCTTTCTTTGGTTTCCTTCGAAGTGTCAAGCAACCTATCATCAAAATTTTCAAGTATGTTATATATAACGACACTTTTATTTAGATCTAAAGAAAAATAAAGATAGTATTGAATTCAAAAATTTATAATTTACCTTGGTGTACCAGTTATTTGTTCTCCTGATTTTTTCAAAATCTTCTCTTTTGCATCATCAATGATCGCCTTCCACTCCCTCTCTGGAATTGAGGGAGGATGCTCATACCTAGGATTTCTTGCCAATATTTGTCTATAAACATCCCGGGTATATTTTAAATATTCACCCACTATAGATGTGACTACTTTTGTATTGAACATGTCTACACTAAAGAGGCCTTCAAGATAATCCATAAGTTCCTTTTTGAGGTTGGAATTCTGGCAATTCCACCTCATGCATAAGGTTGCCCCAAAAATAGACAAGGCCTTGCTCTCTACGTGCCTATACAAAAGGTCGTTTCCTACACAAAAAAACATATGATCATTAATTTAAAATTAATAATCTAGATGATTTTTGTATGAGGACAACATTAAACGATTAAAATATGAATTAAAACTACTTGAGAGTATTGATTGTTTTAATGGAAGTCCATTATCATCGACAAAAAATGTGCATAGAAGGGTCCCCATGCTTGTCACATGTCTAGCTCCTGGAAATGAAACCATCTCAACCACATCACTATGATCCTCATCTTTGCCACCCTCTCTAGACTTTGATCGAGGTGTGGATTCCTATCAGTGTGTGTCATGGCTCCTATCTAAATGAGTTGTGGAAGATGTAGAAGTAAATAGTGCTCTAGTAGTTGTATGATTGCCCACATAAGGACTCTATAGCATCTCTGTAGCGCCACTACTACCAACCCCGGGCTGAATAGGCTCCAAATATTTCTTTATAAAAAAGAAAATGTTTTTTCGTGAGATAATTTAAAAGTTAAAGAAAAAAGTATCATAATTGAACATACGAGTGCATTAANAAAAAAAAAAAAAAAATTATGGTTATTACCTTGTATGTGGTAAGTTGTGACATAAGGAGCTTGATCCTTTCTTTGACGTCCAAAGTTTGTTCTAGACGATCTAACAGGATAAATAGTTCCTTGTTAGATTTAATGATCTTTTTTTTTAATCAGACCATCGGATCAGCGCAAGAATAAAACCCCTCCTCATCGGCGGAATCATGATCCACATGGCCTGCTGACTACATATAATTTCAACAAAAACAATGTTATTTCAATAAAATTGTATAAGAAAATAATAAAAACAAAGTAAAATGAAAGTGGAAATTGATAATCATTTACATGTTCTGTGGCTGGCCCTTTTCCATGATCATCCTGCCACATTATAATATAATTAGAATCCCCAAATATTTAAAAAATTGTTAATGATAACAAAAAAACAATGTTGAAGATAATATTTACAACAATGTTAAAGATAATAAAAAAATATAATGCAATAAGTAGAGGTTTCTTAAAGAGGTGTTGCATAAGAGCATGTACACTATTAGTCAATGTTTCTATTCAATTTAAATGGTAATCCATTAATAACTCTTCCTCGGGAGATATCTTTTTTATTGTGCAGAGGACTACCCGATTCTCTTCACGTCCCTCAAATATGCAATTCGGTTGTTTGTTTATTGTCCTGGGTCGTGTGCTATTTATAAACCCTGTGATATTGATGGAAGCTTTAGGCCTTCCATCAATATAGATAGTCACTCCCTTATTTTTATCCTTGTTTATTAGTTGTATATAATTTGTGGAGAGTGCATATCTCTGCATACTTCGCATGTACCAGACCAGCCGCATCCAATCGTTATAATTGTAACGCGGTCCAACATAGTCCATCAATTCAGTTACTGTATTGTATTTTACAATTTCCATCCATGGAAAATAGCCCCAAGCCATGCAGGGAGAATGGTGCAATGTGATATGTCCTATTGTTGACAATGAAGTCAACATCTATAGGAGATAGTTCATTAGGTACCCATTGCTTCACCAAATGCTTATACCTGAGTCGAACATCTATGTCTCCTATGCCCTCATCATCATAAGAGCATGATCCTCCTTCGACAAGAAAAAATTGCATGCATCTACAAAATTTTATTCTAACTTTTTCACCTTTGGTCCTTGTTTTCTTATCATATCTACTAGATGTAGTTGCATTTCTAGCCTCTATTTGTCCTAATATTTCCTCACTCGACGAATAAATATCTGACAGGTACCTATTTGGTTGTACCTTCAGTTGCATGGGCACCCTTTGATAGTTAGTATTCCATCATCATATTCACATTTCTAAATAAAAAAATTATATCTTTAGTTTTGGATGAATAATTAGACTAGGGTGCAATTACCAATATTAGTGTTCAACCACCTAATTTAATGTGATATCCCTCTTGATTGTGGACATATTAAGGACATATTAAAAATGTGAAAAAACTAAAGACATGATAAATTTATCATATGGATCTAAGGAAATTCCCATGTCATTATGATGATGTCAACATGGTTAAGAAATTGTCATGTCATTAAGTGACTCACGACTCTTTTGCATAGAATATAGACAAAGGGATATAGATGTCTATGTATACCATCAAATATCCACCATGTAGGGAACCTCCACATCAACAACTTTGGGACCAATTAAAATATGCCACATATACAAGGGAGACAAATAAGATAGTTGGTTTGGATAATAGGGAAAATCAAAAAGACATGTGGCAGGCATAGAAATTGCCATGTCATTATGATGATGTCAACATGGTTGGTTCATTAAACACAAGGTCCAATTAAGTTCCACCACATGGAAATGCAACATCAACATGAATGAACTTGGAAGGACTAGTGGTGGCTCTAGAGTGTGCCACATGGGACCACTACACATTTTGAAAGCTAAGTTATAAGACACCCTTATCAAAAAAATTCAAGGTATTTTGGAGAATTGGACTCAAACAAGATTTCACTAGGCTGTAATAATACTTCAGATCCATAGGAATTGAGCAGATTTGTCATTTCAAATATCTCCAATGCAAGAACTTTCTTAGAAACATGGTACCTAGACTTAAGCCTAATGCATAATATTTTAGGTTTGGATGCCTTGGTAGGCCTGGGGTTCCATGGCTTAATTTCGTTAGACACTTGACACTTGCTAGAAGCATATTGCATCAGATTTTTGCGTGCTTGAGGAATAGGGAAACGAAGAGAATTTAAGGATACAATGAGTTGTTATGAGAAAGAGGCCAAGATCTCAAAATCGCAATATAATGACACATGGAATAATCATGTATGTACAAGGGGATTAAAGAAAATAAGATTGAGAGAATAGCAAGTGACCACATTAATACAACCACATCCAATCTCATGTTTCTCCATGCTAGGACACATCAAGTCCACAAAGGTACGAGTCTATGATAGTTGGATATGATGTGGACTAATGATTAAATGTCTAATGCGATTTGTCTCGGGAATACTTATAGGATCCATATCTTGTGTTCTAACACCTCCCATATAACAAGAGCCATGTCTCGTGTACTAACACCTCCCATATAAGAAGAGTTATGCATCTTTGATATGGATAGAGGAGAAAAGTAGTGAGGGAGCGACCCAAGTCCAGGACTCTTGGTAGAGCCAATGGAACCTCCCTCTAATCTTATAATAAATGGGACATATAAAGATGAGGTGATCTTGCATCCGACTCAATATATTGCAATTGACGCAATTGAAAAATCCTCTCTAACGAGGAATGTGATGATTTACCCAATTGGGAGTTGGTGGGAGAAAACCCTAAACTTGCCAAGAGAAATCCTAAGGATATGCATCCAATGTCTTTGAGTATAGGCAAGTTTGACTATAAGTTCATCCTTTAGCTACATGAAATGCTTGAAGTAGAACTCCATCTTAGGGTCGAGTCCCTTAGGGGGTGTTCAATTGACCTAGATGTATTGTTTGTGGATATCCTCTCTAATCACCTTATTCAAGGAGCTAGAATGTGACTGATGGGATCCAAGGAGTATCTATAAGGAGGAAGACAATCAATGGGGATGCCAACAAACTGAAATAACAAAGAGACCTTAGAGGACCAAATTGCCTCATCCTAGAGGGGATTGTAGAGCCAATCTCTTTTGATGAATAAAGATCAAATAAGGGGTATCTCTCCTTCCATGTGGTCAAGTCTCCTAAAAATTGAATCCTATGGAGGAAGAAGACAAGTGTGGAAATAGTTTTGAAGAACAATGGATAGGCCTTGTTTCCGCTCAAACTCTCTCCTAGAAGGAAAATTCCTAGCCCCGACGGGAGAGCCTAGAGGAAACTCTTAGGAAATCCACCCACTTTCACATTTGTGGCCTTGCTCCACTCTTTAGACTATTGGAAGGGTATCCTAGTCAAGGGGGGAATCCCTAAAGGCCAAGCTAAGCTATGTTGTTGAGTAAGAAATATAAACTCTCTAACTTGGCTTAACGAAGACTTGGGCAACTTGACACTACCCTCTCTCAAGGTAAAAATGTGAAAACACTAAGGACATGATAAATTTATCATATGGATCGAAGGAAATTTCCATGTCATTATGATGATGTCAACATGGTTAAGAAATTCCCATGTCATTAAGTGACTCATGACTCTTTTGCATAGAATATAGACAAAGGGATATATATGTCTATGTATACCATCAAATATCCACGATGTAGGGAATCTCCACATCAACAACTTTGGGACCAATTAAAATATGCCACAGATACAAGGGAGACAAAAAAGGGAGTTGGTTTGGATAATAGGGAAAATAAAAAAGACATGTGACAGGCTCAGAAATTGCCATGTCATTATGATGATGTCAACATGGTTGGCTCATTAAAAACAAGGTCCAATTAAATTCCCCCACATGGAAATGCAACATCAACATGAATGAACTTGGAAGGACTAGTGGTGGCTCTAGAGTGTGCCACATGGGACCACTACACATTTTGAAAGATAAGTTAGAAGACAACCTTATCAAAAAAATTCCAAGCATTTTAGAGAATTGGACTCAAACAAGATTTCACTAGGCTCTAATAATACTTCAGATCCATAGGAATTGAGCAGATTTGTCATTTCAAATATCTCCAATGCAAGAAATTTCTTAGAAACATGGTACCTAGACTTAAGCCTAATGCATAATATTTTAGGTTTGGATGCCTTGGTGGGCCTGGGGTTCCATGGCTTAAGTTCGTTAGACACTTGACACTTGCTAGAAGCATAATGCATCAGATTTTTGTGTGCAGGAGGAATAGGGAAACCAAGAGAATTTAAGGATACAATGAGTTGTTATGAGAAAGAGTCCAATATTTCAAAATATCAATATAATGACACATGGAATAATCATGTACGTAAAAGGGGATTAAAGAAAACAAGATTGAGAGAACACCAAGTGACCACATTAATACAACCACATCCACTCTCATGTTTCTCCATTGTATGACACATCAAATCCACAAAGGTAAGAGTCTATGATAGTTGGATATGATGTGGACTAATGATTAAATGTCTAACGAGATTTGTCTCGAGAATCCTTATAGGATCAATGTCTTGTGTTATAACACCTCCCATATAAGAAGAGCCATGTCTCGTGTACTAACACCTCCCATCTAAGAAGAGCTATGCATATTTTATATGGATAGAGGAGAAAAGTAGTGATGGAGCGACCAAAGTCCAGGACTCCTAGTAGAGCCAATGGAACCTCCCTCTAATCTTATAATAAATGGGACATCTAAAGATGAGGTGCTCTTGCATCCGACTCAATATCTTGC
>SNQJ01S0150594.1:0-23216 GCA_010110895.2 Picea sitchensis
CGCGATGCTTTTCTTACATGTCTTGAAGAATTACATTCATTTGGAAGCACCAACTTCCTTTGTTTTCTGTTGCAAGCTGGAAGAGTTCCAACCTCCTTGTTTCTCGGGCTACAACCGAGGGAAGCTCAGCAAATCTTTGGCTACAACCGGAAGGGGGCTACAACCCCAATGTCTTTGGCTACAACTAGAAGGTGGCTACAACCCACTATCCTTGCCCCAGATCTGCCACCCACGAGTAGAAGTAGAATGAGTGGAACCACACTATCCCACTATCAACGTAAGGATATACCATTGTAAACATGCCAGTAAATCCCCAGACCATGCATCAATGCAGCCCGTC
The DNA here is from genome assembly GCA_010110895.2 of Picea sitchensis. NCBI lineage: Eukaryota > Viridiplantae > Streptophyta > Pinopsida > Pinales > Pinaceae > Picea > Picea sitchensis. The sequence goes on from SNQJ01S0150594.1 coordinate 341, forward strand.
GACCTGTAATCCTTTGTACCATAAAAATTTCATCAACCATGCACCAGCACCGTAATCAGCAGGTACCATAGGCATCAACCAGCCACCAACACCTTAATCAGCACGTACCATAAACAGGGTGCATCAGCCATGCAACTTGTAATCAGCTTTGTACCATGAAATAAAAAGTGCATCCAACCATGTACCAAGTATGTACCAATAATGTGTCAACTACTCATCAACTATGACTCATCAATATATACCAACATCATCAGCTATACACCTCATGTGTGTGTGCCAACTCATCAGCTATTGTCACCAACCATGCACTCAACATGTACCTCAGCCAAATCCCTCATCAATTTCATCATAAAAATCGGATTTGCCTTCGTAATATGAACGGTATGTGATCATTCACGCGACCTTCGCCTTAACTTTAACAACAAGGACTAACATTTTCATCAAACTTTCTTTGAGTCTGCATACCTAGTTTTGGATTAGTCAACAACCTAACTTGAAGTAATCATAACTTTGAACCTGTAATGTATAAAGATCTGAAACTATTTTACAATGTTATTCAGTATATTTTATGAAAATCCTCCAATTTTCACTACTTGAAACCTCTCCAGGAAAGGGATTATAGAAAAAATGGCATACCTTGCTGAATTATGGTTTATTCTAGAGAATGCTTGTAGAGCATGCCCTAAACACAATATTTGATTAAATGATCTAAAATGTTTACTAAAATACTTTCACCAGACTATACCTAACCAACACATTTTTCTCACTGAATTTGGATCTGTTATGAATATAAGTTATGACGTTTTACCAGAAACACCTGATTTTTGACTAGTTTCGGGACTATTTGACCTGAGCCCTATTTCCCACATAGTGTAACTCCAAAATACAACGGCGAAGATTAATTTTTTGAACCACAGATACTTGGATATGTTTTCTCACTTGCATAGCAATTTCAAGATCTGAATCATTACTGTAAAAAAGTTATAGCAAGAAATGGTGAGATGACCTGAAATAGCATACCTTAGAAGCACCATCAAAGGAATGTATCCTTCCTTGCATTTTCGGCCTTCTTTTCTTCACTTTCCTCAAAATTTCATCTTAGATATTATTTGTAAGCCTCAGACACCCTACTTTAAGATATTCAATATTCTCAAGTTTTAATTCAAATGAGAGAGCCTATCATTTTATATTCTCCAAGTGGCTTCCTTAAAACATATTCTAGGTCTTGGCCCCACTTTCCTTATTTTTAGGGTTGGGTCACTTCTAATTTTCTCCATTAAAATTTATTATTGAAATTATTTATTTTATTCATTTGAATTATAATGCACTCATCCCTTCCTTTATTATTTACCTTTTAAAACCACTTTTATTACTTTTGACCTTTTGGGGCTTCTAGATGATGACATATGAGGTTCCTCCAGCAGTAGGCCATAACTCTCAAGCAGGTGAGTTATGTGACGTTCTACATACCACCGAAATGGCATGACATGTGTACTATCCATATAGAATGGTATTGCTGAAATATATCATAACTCATACCACTACCAATCAAACAAACTTGGGTCCATTGCGAGCACAGGGTCTCAACTTCTCATGGCCATAACTCTCTAACCGTGAGGTAGCGATGTTCCACATACCACCGAAGATGACAAGACAATAAATATCCATAGGATATTTGCCTAATAAATTCACTTTCCTTCATCTCATTATTCCATAATTAAGCATGGTTTCTCTTACTCTGGCGTCTTTCCGTGAGGACTTTCACCATAAGTGGACCACTTTGGGTTCATCCATATTTACTTCTTATAAACCATGACAAAACAATGGCTGAGTCATATTTGCATCAAACACTATTGGGTCCATTACCCAAAACTTTCCTGGGTCTTTCTTCAAGGGTTGACATCAATGACAATAACCTTAATCCTTGATCTCCCCATTTGGCATTGATGGCAACACTCTGATGCAACTTTGAAATCATATGGTCATGCTCAGGGAAACCATGCCTCTGTCCTCTGCATCGATAAATCTGATCCACCCTAGAACCATGCCTCACATCCTCGCATGCGATAAAATCTACCTTGTCATCAATGGCGAGGTATTTTTTCCATCTAGGGCTGCTCCCCACGAGACTATCCTCTTATGGTGCTTCCTCGTGTACATCTAAGACATAAGATAAGCATTCAAAAGGCATTCTTTTTGGAGTAGAAATAACTTTCCAAGTCTTTGGCGAAGATATTCAAAAGGCTTCCCATTAGGTGGTTTGTAAAGATATGCGCGCTGGCACCTGTTGCCCACATACTCAACTTTCGAGGATGTTCTTTTACGCAGCTTGTTCCAGTGATACTTGATTGGAATATTGCTTAGTCTTAGGTGCATCCACGGGGTTTGAGATCACGATGGCACTTATTATTATCACAATATATTGGAATGGGCTCATCATGCCTCCTTTTGTGTAATATCTATCAAAGTTTGTTTCATCCAAAGAACACGTGCCTGACATGCTGCTGCTGCAATATGCGCTGCCTCGGCTATAGATGAGAATGCTTTGATGATTGTTTCTTTCTTAGCCATGATGCGACACTCCGTAAGTAGAATCTTGCTCGGTGCCGTCAATCATCAATACAGCTTTGCTTAATCTTGCATGTGTGGGCCATAGAAATTGATAGATATTTTCCTTTTTGGATACCATAATTGACTCTTTATGTTTACTTTAGGATATTTGAAGATCCTCTTTACTACTAATACATGTGATTCCTTTGGTGCTACCGAATCGTGCCACTGTCCAATTTTGCGTACAGCCTAGTCTGAATCGTGTGCATATAGTAGAGCAATCATTGACCTATATTTTCACGATCACGTAGACTTTGAATCAGCCATCGCTTTTGCTCAACATTTGGTTTGCATGGGAGTGATAAGCGGTTTGCAATCTCCCATTCGAACCTCTTTAGCATTTCTCACGATAGCACTTGGTTTGAGAAATAAAAAATTCCTTAGTTTCTTTTACGTGTCGAGTCGGAAAAGAAGGATAGTTCTCAAGTAATGACATTCAAATTCATTACTACATTTCTTTTGCAAATTTTCAGCTTAACCTTTCATCATCACTACCAAAAGTAATATCATCAACATAAACTTCAATTAATAAAATATTACCTTAACTTACCTTGATGTAGGGGTTCATGCGCACTTCCTTTTTTGAACCACCTTTCTTGCGGATACTTTTATCAATCACGGGTACCATGCTCTGGGAACTGTTTTAGACCATACAAGGCCTTCTTTAATTTACACACATAATTAAATGTTCTGCGACAACTAAAATCCTTACGGTTGTTCAATGTAGGGCTTCTTCTTCAGGTTACCCATTTAGAAAAGCTGATTTTATGTCCATCGATATACTTTAACATTTTTGGAGCATGCATGGAAGCTAAAACAAAGCGGATTGCTTCCGATGCGGCAAGCGGGGCGTATGTCTCTTCAAATTTGATTTCTTTAATCTGTGCATATCATTTGCATATCAATCTAGCTTTGTTCCATGTAGCGTGTCATCTTCATTCAATTTATTCTTGAAACCCATTTTGTGGTACTTAATCACATTCTTATTCTTGATCTTGGAACCAATTCCCCAAGTGTCATTTTCTCCTATTTGATCCTAATTCTTTATCCCTTGGTCTTATTCCAAAATTCATCCTTAACGGCTTCTTCAAAGCAGTTTGGTTCAATTGTAGATAAGGTGCTAGGTGTGTTTGTTAGATTGAGGCAGTTTTTCTTCTAGTCTCAGCTCCGCATCTTTGTTTCCAATAATCGATCTGAAGGATGATTCTTCTATACTTGTTTATGGGTGTCTTTGGAGATACTTGTTGAACTTATCCTGCTTGTGGATTCTCTTCATCTTCATCTTCATCTTCCTCTTCTTCTTCTTTCATCTTCTTCTTTAAAAGTTGTTCCATTGATTGGTTTTCTGCTTCCTTTCTTTGATTAGGTATGCGTTTCATCAATTATTCGTTGATGCTTTCCACAACTTTGTTTAATGTAGGTGTAACACTTGTATACTTTCAGCAGCCTTGAGTAACCAACAAGTATTCCTTTGTCCTACAGTCAAACTTTCCCGTTATGCCATCTTCTCTTTTGATGCTTATCTTGATTCCAAAAACTCACGGGGTGCTTTACATTTTTTGGTCTTCATTTCCATAGCTCTTATGGAGTTTTGTCGGTGTTGTTTGAGCATTACTCTATTTTGAATGACGAGGCGCTGCCAATACCTTTGCTTGTGTCCAAAAAAATATCTATCAGCTTTGAATCCATTATCATTGTTCGAGCCATTTCTTGTGCTTCCCTATTGTTTCTTTCAACAGCTCCGATACGTTGAGGGTGTCCTAGCGGCCAGTGGCTTATTCCATGATTGCTGCGGTAGTCCATAAATTTCTTTGGTGAATTATCCTCCATTATCAAAGTCTTAAACGTTTTGATTCTGAATCCATCTCATTTTCAACCATTTCGCCTTGTATATCTTGAAATTTTCAAAAGCTTGATTTGTTCTTGAGGAAGCAAGCTGAGTCATTCTTGTATAATCATCAACTAATAACCAGAGAAGAAGTATCTCTCACCTTTTATGCCTTTTGTTGTAGTTGGTCCAACTAGATCGGTATGCACAATTTCTAGTGGTTTTGTTGTTGAATATTCCTTTGATTTGAACACGGTCTTTGTTTTCTTTCATTGTTGTCAATGCTTGCATAAAAGTGTTGGTTAGTTTTCATATTAATAGGGCATTTTTCTCATTGCTTCTCTTTTGTTGAACTTGATAAGGTTATCAAAATACAGTGACCCATTCTTCTGTGCCTTAGCCAAATTTCATATTCCTTTTCCTAGACAACACTTTTTCATTTCAATTTAGCTTAACACATATATGTTGCTTAAAGTTCTTAAATTTGTAGCGACCAATTTCCACGAACCTTCTTTTCTTATCTCACACTTTTGTGAATCGAAGGTAACTTATGAACTTAGTCACACATTTGACTCACACTTAAAAGATTATGTTTCATATCTTCTACTAGTAGAACATTTTCTGCCTTTTCATTCTTGTTCCCCAATTGGACTATGGCTTTTCCAATGATTTTGGATGAATCATCATTTCAAAGGAGACTGATCCATCTAACCTCTCGTATATGAAACTTGTCTGTCACTGTCATGTGTTTGAACATCCCTTTGTCAACATACCAATCCAACGTTTCTTACGTTTATCTTGTGAAATTTGTGCATTCTTCATTGTTATCTTGATCTTGCTTTCTTATCCATGTCATTTGAGTTTCTTGTTTGTGACTTTGTTGAGGTTCTTTAGGAGGATTTGTCATTAAGCAATTTTGGCCATGTCCAAAATTGTTACATTTATAACATTCCACTTGATTACTCAAGGATTCAAACCTAGTAACTTCTTCTCGTGTTTCACTAGGTCTTCTTGAATAACCCCTTTGTGTATGGCTCTCAAGGTAGTTATTGTTCTGTTGTTAGCTCTGCGCAGTTTATAACTTTATGTCCAAAATTATTACAAGCATAACATAAACCCAAAAATATAGTTTGATACCTGGTAGTTGAAAATCTTATAGAAAAGGAGGTGCTCTTATGAATCCTTCTTCTTGAGACCTATCTATCTGTTGTTGATTCCGAAATCTGAATCTTCTTGGTGGAGAGTGTCCACAGTAATCTTCCTTGTATATATTTTTATCCCCTTTGATTGTTTATGCATAACTTTTTGGATTTTTCTCTTCTCCATTGTTTTGGAGCTTGATCTCTTACGTTTGATTGTATCCAAGTCGGGACTTTTCAAGATAAGATTTTTGAAATTTGCTGATAATGTCATCGGGAACTTTTGAGCTAATGCATGTTACTGGATATCCTTTTTTAGTTTGACAATCTCTGCTTCTGGGTTTCCAATGATCCCATCAACTTCCTTCTAGCTTTTCTTTGAGTGCTTCTTCAATTCTTTTATCTTCTTCTATTTGAACCTTCAATTTTGTAATCATTTGTTCTAGTTCTTGAAGTCTTTTTCTTATCTAGTTCTACTTGTAGTTTCTTGTTTTCTTATTTTCTTGATACTTCTATGGAATGTTAATTTTTTTTGGAAGTCAACTTCTGCCTCTAATTTCTTCTTCATATGCTTCTTCATATTCTTCTTGAGTCTTCTTTATGAGTCTTTTCATGAATAGAACTCTCCATTTCAACATCCTTGACTTCATCTTGTCGATGATGAGATGTCTTCTTTGGATGCAAAAGTTTTCTTGAAAACTATTTTGTAGTTCTTTTACCTTTATATGTTTATGCGCCTTTTGAGTAACCCTTCATCATTTCTCTTTTTCTTATGGGGACATTTGTTAGCAAAATGACCAATGCCATCCTGATTTAAACAAATTAAGGAAGCTTACCTGCGTACTACCGTTGGTTCCCTTGTTTGAATCTTTTTGACAAAGTTGGACCTTAACATCATCTTAGAGACCGTTCTTTAACATATATTCTTCTTGTTCCTTTTTCTTTTCTTTGATCTTTTGGATGCTTTGAAGAATTCTTCTTTTACATCTAAGATTTTTTCCTGTTCAGTTCTCATCATATGTTGTGAAGATTCCATGCGATTCGTCCATGCTTATTGAGTTTAAGATCCGATCTTTCTTCTAGTCTTGATATCTTAGGGTTGAATCATAGGAAGAGATCTGGTACCTTTTGAAAATTTACAGATTCTTTGATTTCTTCTCCCAATTCTATGATTGCATTCACTATTTCATCAACTTCGTAGAAGTAGGCTCTGATATCTTCATCTTCCTTCATTTTTTAGTTGTTGTTGGAAGCCTGTAAGTTTGAGCTTTGCTATTTGACTTTTGAATCTCCTTCATAAATATTTGAAGCTTGTCCCAAATCCTCTTTGATTTACAATGTGCAGCTAATCAGTCATCTGAATATCAAAGTGCATTTATGGCTTTGGAATTATTCTCACCAGTTTTCTTTGCTTTGTCACTTGTTGGTGGAATTGTTGGTGTTGTGTATTAATCTACAATTCAGGTGCCAAACTTTAGAAATCCACAATGCCCGTATACATGCCCTTCATCCTTATGCTCCAAAGCATACTTCTTTCCATCAAGCTGTGGTATTCCATTTTTATACTAGTTTGGTACTCTCCATGATCTACCTTCCGATTGGATTAAACTGATTTTTGAAGGAACTTTCTGATTCCAATTGTTGGATTCTTGAGGGTGAATGAGTAATAACATAATTATAATCCTTTCTTCAAATGTTATATCAATGTAGAATTATTATCCAATATAAATAAACAATCACACACATGCACAATACACCGGTGTTTTAAGTGGAAACCAAATCGGGAGAAAACCACGTAATTCTTTTCTTATATGTCTTGAAGAATTACATTCATTGGAAGCACCAACTTCCTTTGTTTCGGTACCAGGCGGAAGGAGTTCCAACCTCCTAGTTTCTCGAGGAGCTACAACCCAGAAGCTCCAACTCCCAAATCTTTGGCTACAACGGAAGGAGACTCTGACCCCCAATGTCCTTAGAGCATTCTGATGGAAGGTGGCTACAACCACCTTTCCTTGCCGTCACGCCACCCACAGAGTAGAAGTGGAATGATGGAACCCATGTCCACACTATCAACGTGAGATATACCGTTTGTAAACACGTACCAATAAATCTAAACCATGCATCAACCATGCATCAACACGTAATCAACCTATACCATAAACAAGTTCATCAACCATGCACCAACTGTAATCAACTGTACCATAAACAAGTGCATCAGCCATGCACCAACACATGTACAAAATCAACTTGTACCATGGTAAGTGCATCCAACCATGTACCAAGTATGTACCAATCATATTTCAACTACTCATCAACTATGACTCGTCAGTATCGCTAACATCATCAACTATACACCTCATGTAGCAACTCATCAACTATTGTCTCAACCATGTACTCAACATGTACCTCAACAAAGCCCTCATCAATTTCATCGCCTTAAAATATGATTTGTAGCTCTGTAATAGACCTGAAAGGTGTATTTGATCACACATTCACATAAGCCTTCCTTAACTTTATGATGAGTGCTAGCATTTTCATCAAGTTGTTCTTTAGTCTCCCACATGCCTAGTTTTGGATTAGTCCATGGCCCTAACTTGAAGTAATCATAACTTTGAATTTAGCCAATATATAAAGATTTGAAACTGATACACAATGTTAAAGTCAATGTTTTTATACAATTCCTCCTAGTGGCACTACTTCGAACTCTCAGAAAAGGTGTTATAGCAAAATGACATACCTTGCTGAATGCATTATTCTAGAAGCGACCTTTTAGAGCATGCCCCGCAAGGAATGTTTGTTTAAATGATTGGAAACTATTACAAATCATACTATCGCACGTACCCTAACCAGCACATTTTGGCTCACTGAATTTGGATGCAGTATGAAGGATTTATGACGTTTTACCCGAAACACCCGATTTTGATAGTTTGGGACTAGCCACAAACCCTCCCGCGAGTGTAACTCCAAAAGCCCTAGCGACCCACAAGATGAATTTTGGAACACAGATGCGGATATGTTTTCTCACTTGAATAGTAATTTGAGGATCTGAATAATTATAGAAAAAAGTTATGGCGAAAATGGTGAGATGACACGAAATAGCTTATACCTTAGAAAGCACCATCAGAAAATTTATCCTTCCTTGCATTTCGGCCTTCTTTTCTTCATTTTCCATAGAATTTTTGTCTTAGATATCATTTTTAAACCTCAAAAACCTATAGATATTCAATATGATCAAGTGTAATTCAAATGAGAGAACCTTGCTGTATTTATACTCTCAAGTAGCTTCCTTAAAAACTTTGATTACTGAGTCACTTATTTCCACTTTCCTTATTTTAGGATTGGGTCCCTTCTAATTTCTCCATTAAAATTATTATTGAAATAATTTATTTGTATTCTCTTTGAATTATAGCCCTCATGCTTTATTAACACCTTTTAAAGAGCCTTTGATTACTTTTGACCTTTTGGGAGAGCTGGGTGACATATGAGGTTCACTCCAAGTTTAGGTAAGGCCATAACTCTCAAACCATGAGGAGTTATCTCTGACGTTATCACATACCACTAGAAATGGAATGACATGTACTATCCATATAGAATAGTATTATCGAAATACTTTCATAACTCATTACCAAATTACCCATCAAACAAACTTGGGTCCATTTTCCCCAAACTTTTGGGGTCTCAACTTCTCATGGCCCGCCAGCTCTCTACCCATGAGGGTGCTTGTGACACGTTACACATACCACTAGAAATGACAGAACAAGAACTATCCATCTAGGATGTTGTCCCCTAACAATTCCACTTTCCTTCATCTCATTATTCCATAATTAAGCATGGGTTCTCTTACTCATAAAGCGTCTTCAGTGAAGCTTTTCACCATAAGGGGACCACTGGAGTTCATCCATGTTACTTCTTATCAACCATGACAAAGCAATGATGAGTCATGGTACAGTAAACACTATTGGGTCCATTACCCAAAACTTTGTGCTATGGAATTATTTCTTCAAGGGGTTGACATCAATGACAACCAACCTTAATCAACAACACCAATATTTTTACATTGTTAAAACCCTCAAAGAGGTAAACAATCCATGGCCCTAGCCAAGGTAATGTGCCCACTTGAGGAAATATATTAATGCAAAGAAAAATATTTTACAAAAGTGTTTGTCACAATCAATGTCGAGAAATGACCCTCCATGCTATTTAAATGAGATCATGGCCCTTTTCGGGTACTAATCCACAAAACAATGTAGGCATTAAGATCAAGGGAATATGAGTCATGAGATCACTCTATGTCTAGAACATGTCATGGCCATCAAAATTACATAACTAGAAATGCATGCCTAAGGAAACACACTTTTACCTAGAAGACACATTAGACTAAGTTGATATTAACTAACTCTAAGTGTCTAAATATCCTAACATGTTGGACAAATTAAAAATGAATGAATTTGGGAAGGAGATCCAACCAAAATACGATGACAAGTTTTTTCCATGTTGAGAAAACCCACTATGGGGGTCCATAGAGTTTTCTTTTCCTATAGCCATCATAAAAGGTAAGGGTTGTAGTGCATGTGGAGTTTTCATTGTTTCTCTCTTGTGTCATTGGAAAATGTCATATTTTGCTACAAAAGTGCATATGTCCTTCTTCATGCCTTCCTAAAAGAATGAATGTTTCATCCATATATGTGTTTTATGAAATCTAGAAGACATACTTTTGGTGATGCATGGTGATGCCCGATTTATTAGCCATCTATAGGAGTGGGGACCACAGGGAGTCTTCTTATATACCTAGGAGGCCATGGAAACCTAGTAATCAAGCCACATGCAGAGGATGCTCCCCGGTCTCAAGTTCCACCCTGTTATCAACAACAATAGTGGAACTCTCTAGGTTGGAGGAAAAGTGGTCTACTTAGTACCAACATCATTGGATTCAAGGGATGGAGGGGAGGACACAACAAAGGAAACCCTCAAACTCCACCTATCCATATGTACAACCATCCTTATCCTGAGTTCTCATCAAACACTCACCGAATTTGCGAGGGTTTTGTTCCACCACCTTTACCTCCTATCCCACAACACCAACCACTACAATATCAAAATGAAATATCCCCAAGACTGACACTATTACCGACGGCCCGGTGTTGAATCCTAATAATAAGCCCTCTAAACCTCTTAAAAATGTTGAGATGTAGGCCTTCCCAACGTATGCCATTACTCTTGTTCCTTTACAGGAAATTCAACTAAGATGGGGAAAAGTTCTAGATAGGCAGAGAGCCCTGTTAGTCATTCGGGAAGAAGAAGAAGAAACCACCCAACAACCCACATATGACATTAGGTGGGAATATGTTATTATCAGGAATCAAGGCAAAGCTTCCACAAAATGAACCTTCACAGATTACGAAGAGTCCCTCATTATCCAGATTGATTGGTAATCAAGAAACATACCACCCGACAGGAATTTGACATTTTGAATGAGTTGAAAAGTATTTGTGTCAAGATTCCCCTAATTCAAGCTTCAATTAAAGACATTCCAATATACAGTAAGGTGGTTAAAGAATTGTGTATTAATAAGCCAGATAGGAAGCAAAAGGACCCTCCTAAAATACATTTGGTAGGAGGACTCTCTGAATAAATATCAGAGCAAACAAAGCTAGAAAAATATGGGAATCTAGGAAACCCGTGGTGACCATAGCCATTAATGAGGTCTCCATGGGAAACACTCTCATAGACCTAGGGGTAGCCATCAATGTTATGATTGCTACTACCTTGGAACAATTATAGTTACAGCCTCTTCTTTGTCCTACCCCAATTTTGGATTTAGTAGATAAGACTAGGGTTATACCTGATGGGATTTTAGATGATGTCATGGTTTCTTTAGCCTCATGGGAGTACCTTTTAGATTTTCTTGTCATTCATTCCAAGGATCCTGCTAGAGTGTAACACCCTATTTCCCCAATTTGTAATTAATCATAAAATGGGAATTACCATGCTAGGAATGCATGAGGACAATGTAAATATATTATTGGTAGGTTAGCAAATAGCAGGACTATAGGGGTGAAGCCTTGAAAGTCTTGTATGTGATATCACTAGAGGAAGAATTTGAAAACTATAAGAGGGTTCATTATGACCAATAACCCCAAATTTCCCTTGATGAGGATGACAACCTCCTTTGGATCTTAAGGAGAGAAATCAATTAATGAAGAAAGGACCGGTGGTTGAATTATCAACCACCCCATGAACTCGGAAACATGGGCTATTAGCCGAAGTATCATAGGGACACAGGACTGAGCTATACGACAAAAGGAATAGGATAGATGCGGCCAAAAACCAACCTAGGTTAAGGGGGATATGGAAGGGAGAAGAGACACAGGACAAGAGAGCATAAGATCATAAGGGAGATACTCCAACGGAATAAAAAATGGAAGGCTATGAGCTTGATGTGGAAGAGAATATAAGAAACCTCAGAGCCATAGCTGAAGCTAGGTTACTTGAGCAGGGACCCGAGCAAAAGGCTGAGACCGAGACATAGCTCTGAGCTGTGAGAACTCCTTGGTGATATCATGGCTTGTACGAGGGGTGGCTAGAATGATAAGAATGAATGCCTTTGAGCCTATGTGTGGTCCCAGTGGAAGGGCCGAACACTTACTGATGGGTTGGTTGAGTGGCAACCTTTGTAATAGATAGCGATTTCCTACCTTGTGTAATTTAGCCGTAACTGTGTATGATTTGGTTATACTGTGTATGTTTTAGGATTTGTGCATATTTCTTAATGGATATCTTGTATCCCTTCTATTTCTGCATGATTGTATAACTAGTCCGATTAAGAAATTATATGGTTGGGAGATGATTTTATACTCGTAAATGCTTGTGTCTGGTGGAAGGCATAAGGTAGAGTCACGAACTATGTGTTCGTTATTGAGGCTCTGATTTCATGTATGCATGCAAACCCTCCTAATTGTTTAGAGTTCTTGGAGGGATGAGACTGCTAAGCTTAGGAGGTAGTGTGGTCGACCGGAGCTCTCTATGAGACAGAAATGAAACCCAAAACTCCTAAGTCCTAGACAAGCTCAGAAAGGATCACTGCTTGTTATTGATACAAAACCCTACATGGAATCATGCAGGGTTGAGAAACCCTTTGGAGGTTTCAAAACATATGAAAGCTAAGGAGTGATAGAGATTGTGATCAAAATCAGATTTGAACCATTGGTTCAATTCGAGGAAATAGAGGTGAGGATTTCCCAAAGCCCTAAAAGGAGAATTGTCGATTCAGAGGAGGAGGGAGAAGAAACTGGACCATTAGACCTATGTCGATAGCTAGAAAACATGGGAGAATAAGATCTGAACCATCAGTTAATTGATGAGGGACAAATATACGTGGATCCTAGAAAAGGCACCGCGAGTTTAACACAGTTGCATCACGAGAGAGGACTTGTCAAAGTCTTGAAAACATATGGATGATCCATCAGGAGAAGTGTGTCAAAAGATCCCACATCCATGGGGATTTAGCACCGAGGAAATAGGAATTAGAAAGACTCCCAAATTTTCAAAATGAAAGCGAGGAATTTGATCATAACCATTGATCCATCCCGAAAAAGATCACAAAGCTGTTGATCATGGCTAAAAGGTTGCGAAATTTGTCCATGAGGAGGGACGTGGCTATCGATTAGATGTTTGGCAGAATCTATGAAGTGTTACACATAAAAATACTCACTTTGATAAATTATGTGAAGTGTCGTCATTACAAAGGAGTTGCAAGTGTCACATTTGCTCACAAAGTCGCAAGTGTAGCATGTTGCTCCCAAGTGTCGCAAGTTCCAAAGAAAGCATGCTGCCATGATGATGCTATGTCGTGCCTATAATGACATGAGAAGGACATTTGAAAAACCTCAAACATTTGATTTGGAAGAGAGGAAATGAGTCAACAGGCTTATAAACCTCTTGCCATCTGAGAAAGCACCTCAAAAGCCCGATCTTTTGAAGGAAGTGCTCCCCTATACCTCTTACGGGAGCGCCTTCGCTCTTACACTGTATGGGACTGTTATAAATCTCCTTTTGCACTTTTGAGGGAGCTAGTGTCTTTAGAACAGCCCCTTAAAACCCCTCTTGGGGTGGTCTTTCATTAAGCCCATTTGAGGAGCACCTACCTATTACGAAGCGTGGTTAAGTTGTTGAGATGAATAGGGAAAGGATCCTTTCATTCTTGGAAGGAAGTTAGATTCGAATCCTAATAATCCCGGCCATGATCTTAGGGTAGATCCTCAACTGAAGGCGGAAATCCTCAACTTCCCCAAGGATATCTCAAAGTGGTTGAAGCCTCTCCAAGACTATATAAGCAAGTTTTCTAATGGTGAAAGGGGACTGAGAAAGGAGAATGACACCAAACTTATGATCTTATAAGTGGTGTTGGAGCTGATTGGTGGAAGAATTGCTAGCATGAAACTATGATCTCATAGGAAACATCTGATGGGCTGGAGAAGAGTAACCAGTGAAGTTGTTGTCATTCGGGTCGTGGATCTTTTGAGAAAGGAGTTGGACAAGGGGACTTGTGAAGCTATCTGTCCCACATCTAATTGTAAGTTACTTACATCCTTGTTCTCTTTAATATGACAAGCTTGGCCTGCTTCTTTCTAGTTTTTTGTTTGATCTTGTGAACTTGTGGTTGATAGATAAAAGATCTATTTTCAAGCTAATATCAATGGGTAGGAGCTGGTTGTACTTTGTTTTATAGGGCTCATCGAGGAAGGCGAAGATTGGAGCTCAACTCGAGACATCTGGGGACAAACAGGTAAAATGTACTTCTTTTCTCCTTCCTCCTCACACACTAGTCCACGTAGATATAAAGGAAGTTAGTGACCATGATAATCACTTTACTGTCTTAGAGTTAAGAGTCTAGCTCTTTGGGGAGATCTACCAGATCCATCTGCAAGGAGATTTTCCTTCAACACTTGTTGGCTGACTCCATTGGGAAATTTGAATCAAACTTTTGGACAGTCTTCCCTCATAGACCTTATGTATTGACGCTGGTTTTCGACCTTGTTCACTCCTTTATATCTGATTGCATTTTTTTGATTGACTCTTCACCCCATCACACTCAGTTTGACTATTGAAATTTGATCAAAATTTTGGGTTTTAGACATTTTGTGAGTTTTGAGCCCTAGCACAGCCCTTCCCATGTTAGCGAGGCGCCAAGAAACTCCAACAAGGCGCTGAGCAGGCTTTATGAAAATGCTCTGGTGTCCCTTATATCGGAGAGAGCCAACCCCTTTTTTCCCAAAATCTCTTCAAAATTACATTTTTTGGAGGTCCAAACCCAGTTTCTTCACTATTTGGCTGCTTTGTGATTCAATGATTCTTCCGTTGACCTTTGACATGCTTCCTCTGAGCATTAAACACTTTGTTGTTCATATTTTACGCCCTTCTTCATTATTTTTGAGTTTTGCTGATGAAAGCTTGAAATCGATCCGTTGTTTTCCCTCTCCTATCCGACTGAGCGAAACTCAAGTGAAGGACATTCGAAGTCTGTAACTCTTCTCATTTAGTTCTTTGAGGTCATATGATCCAATTTATTTCTCCTTCCTTTTCATTTTGATTTTCTTTCTCTTGTTTGATTGCAAAGGGTGTGTTGTTTGTGTCGCGAAATCTGCATTTTCTTGTCCAAATCTCCTTGATCTGAAGGGTAGTTGGCAAGAGAAATCTTGCATTGAATTGATTATCGATACATACAAATGACAAAGGTACATCTTAATGATTAGTTTGCATATTAGTTTGCATTTATGAAATGTTGTAGCATCTTATTGGATTTGATTGAGAACAAAATTGATTGAGGGCATTCCTTATTGAGTGTTTGATAGTGAAAATGACTCTTCCTCTTTCCATAAATAAGCATTCATTGAAAGAAGCGATTGCTTATCTTATTTCATGCATATTTTTGGAAATTGATTCATCATTACATCAGTTTCACTTTAGGTACCCTCTAAGTAAAGAAACAACCATTAAAATCAATGCTTAACTAAATTTATCAGACTTACATCTTTGTTAGCAAACCTACATTAGTTTAAGGTGTAGGAGTTTGGAATAAGTTGAAGGATAACTTTCCAAAGCTATCAAACAAACGTATCATCTTGCGATAGGGAGAGTCAAATCCAATTTAATAGTATTGGCTTGATTTGGTCCCTCTCTCCTACGGGGTTATACGAGGTCACATTGGTGAGTTCTGAAGATTGTCCCTCCGATGTGGTTCAATTTGTTTGTAGTGGTGGGATGGTATATTGGGGGTCATTGGAAGGTATACCCGCGATTGTGTGTGGGATCGCACCAAAGTTTATTTCAGACTTGTTATCCTACCCATCGTTCAAATTTGGACTATTGGTACAGCCTAGAGTGATTCTGAGTTGGTGACCTTAGTAGCCATAATCTTTAGGGTCTCCTGAGGAAGGTGGCGGAAGAGAATCTCAGCTGTACTGGAACAGGCGTTGTTCAAACTCACTCGGGCTCCTTGGAGGTAAATCCACAATTACTACATGGAATCTTGCACCAAAGCGTAAGTCCATTAAGCCCGGTCCTGCGTGGCTGATCCACCCACTCTATCCTCTCCCTTTCCTATTTTGATCTCATGACGTTTCATCACCAATAGTGGTTTCATCATAGGAAGGTTTGTTTGATTGATTGCTTCTTAAGTTCATAGCATGTATTTGTTTGTTTTGCAGGTGTACCTTAGGTCGAGTCAGTGTTAATGGTTTCGAATCCTGGGAGTACCAATAGAAGAACCCCTTCTCACAGGGGAACCTTATACCTTTCCTTAGTTTGGAAACTTTGGTCCTCCATATGTTGCCACCGAGTCTTTCAAGACTCACTATTGGATTACCGGTTGGGTTGAACGCCGGTGATCTGAATCCTCCCAATGTTTCAATTGCACCTAATACTTTGGATGTCAATACACCACCCACACATTAGCCTCACGTTGAATTTTCACATTCTTACATTGATAAGTCTCCTTCCATTTCTCCTTCTTCACCTAGTGAAATCTCTAAAGAAAGTAGCGAGGTTGATGTGTGGAAGATGAAGAGTGAAAGAAGAAGAAGAAGAAGGGCCTGAAAAGGACCAAGGCCCTAACAACATCGGATGTTGGCTCTAAGAAACCAGTTACTTACTAGGAGTGTTGATGAGGTCAACAAGAGTAAAATAAATCAAAACCAAATTCCCTTCCGACCTTGCTGTAATGGTGACCATTTTCTGAGGGATTGGCCCGGTCTTACCTAGGTCTTAGATATGTGGTCCTCCACGTCATTGGTCTCTGTCAGTCATGTCGATGATGCCCCTTCAATTAGTGATGTTCAGGTTGGTAGAAGAAACAATGTCAAGTTCCCTTGCATGTTATGTAAAGGTAATCATTACTCTCATCTTTGTTGTCCTTGTATGGGCGAGGCTTCTTCTCTTTGGAAAAACTTCAACTTCCAAAGTTATAAGTATTAAGCTTTCGCCGACCAATGGTTGGTTGGTGGATTGGTCAATCCGGTTCCTTCCCCGGTCAGTCCGGTTGATCGGTGGTCAATCTAGTTTCCTCCTCGATTGAACCACTAGCAGTAGCTGATCAATTTAGGTCACGATGCGGTAGCTCTTCATCAAAGTACCAAAGTGGTCAATCTGTTTCATCCTCGGTCGATCCACTCTCCCGTTAGAGAGTGACACGAAAGCGGTTGATCTGTTTCCACGCGTCGACCCCATTCTTTCCTTGGAGAATGAAACTCCAATGGTCGATCGGTTTAGCCATCCCGGTCGATCCCATTCCTCCATTACGGAATGTCAAAATGACTGATCCAATCCCTTCCTCAATCACTCCCACTCTTCCTCTAAACAGTGCCAAAGGTGGTCGATCGGTTTCACCATCCGGTCGATCCCATTCCTCCATTGAGGAATGTTAAAGTGGCTGAACCAGTCCCTTCTTTGGTGATCCCACTCTTCCTTTGAAGAGTGATAATGTGGTCTATTCAATTCCACCATTGGTTGATCGAATCCAATCATCAATCAATCCTACTCTCCTTCTAGAGAGTAAACCCGATACTACCCATGTTTTTCTTGTTATTACAGACTCTGCAGGTAATGGGGCATTCCTCCTTCTCCTGCAAAAAACCCCTCCAAGTAATGAGGCCATCCTTTTTTGATTGGGGTGTGCTAACTTCAGACCTCGATCCCCTCTCACATTCCTTTCCAGTTACGGTAGAGGTTTGTAGTTTGGGACGTTCCTCAGACACGATAGATGAAGGTGCATCCGTTAGTATTTTGTCTTACACATTTGCCCGAATGCAGCTTTGGTTTGTCAGCGGCTTACGAGTTACACTAAATCTGTTACATCTTTAGCAGAGAACTAGTCAACAACCTTTAGGGATCCTTCCCCACGCCGGTTTCACAGCAACTTTGGGAGGCATGGCTATGTGATGTCATGTTAATTCGAGACCCATTGGATTTCACCTTACTCCTTGGGCGGGATTATGCATATGCCATGAAAGCTCTTATATCCACCCTTTACCCCGTGTGATATCTTTTCCCTCACGATGGAAGAATTGTGACTATTGATCAACTTTTCATTCGCCGGTGATTAAAGGTTCCTAAGTGGTTCTTATATGCAGGAAGTATCACCCCGCTGCATGTCAATTATGTAGCATTGTCTCCCATGACCTAAAATTTCGATGATTTGGATTGGTGAGTGGACGGTGATTTCTTGTTAGGATTATTGGGCGATCTCCCTTCCTCCCTATCATGACCCTCGACCTGTGTTCCTTCTCGAGTGACTATATTCCATCCAGCGAAGATCTCACAGAGAAACCATGACAGAGTTTTGTCCCATGACATGGTATCCTTCTAGAGCATTATCCTCTTTGAATCCATGATCAAAAACCGGTATAGTTTCTCTTCTCCTTTTCTCATCTACTAGATAAATCGGTGACGACCTCAAAGTCAGTGAATGAATCGAAGCTTGGAGGGCATGTCTCCGATAACGATGATCCGATGCGGAGTTAATCCACTAGCTTTCAAGCTTGGGGCATACCGATCTTAGTCCTTGTTCTTTCGTGCTTTCGTAAATACTTGAGAATGCATCCGAGTAGACTTTATCTCTTTTTATGACCATTATGGACCTGCGAGAAAAAGGAACCTGAGTCTCCTTTAAAGGCTCTTTAGGACTCTTGTAAAATGAAAATATTGCCGAGAGATCTTGCTTTCCCTCATTAAGCGGTCACGAAGAAAGGGTGTCTTTTGGTGATAATTTATCTCTTTTCATTCTCATTGAGACTAACGTGCGAAAGGACAACCCCAGAGTCGTCTTTTAGTTCTTTTTGGACTCTCTAAAGATGAAAAGATTGAGCGACCTTGTTCTCTTCAGCTCGTTAAAGTATTTGAAGAAAGCGTCAAGTGAGCGATAATTTATCTCTTCTTCAGTCTAAACCAGGACTACTTTCTGAAAAGGGAACTAGAGTTCTCTTTTAAGTCTTTCTCGACTCTATAGTCATGAAAAACCTCATGAGTTTTACGTCTTTGGATTTCGCGAAAACATCGAAGCGGGGCCCATATGGGGACCGAACCCTTACTTCTTCAGTTCATTAAACAAAGGAAGAGGAGGAACTTACCAAAGGTGGGTTTTATCGAGCATGTTATCCTCCTACTCGAGCTCATTAAATTAAAAGAGGTAATTTTCGTCTATCCGGATGGGGAAAAAATTGAAAGAAGCAAATAGGTAGTTTTTGAGAACATTACGAGTAACTCTTACAGTCGCAACGCCAGACATGGCACTTTGTCTTTGCGCACATTATAATCCATTGAACCTATGCACTAAACCAATACTATGAGTCTTTCAACTCCTTTGACCCATCCAAAGAAAGCCTCAACACTCGCTGCATTATATTTTGGTCCACTCCCTGTTTATGCTGCCAAGTCTCATGCCTCAGTGTTCAAGGGAAGTATCCTCCTCGAGATTTAGCCATCGCAAATATCTTGTCTCAATACCCATGTGGTCCATGTTCATTTGATCTACCAATTACATCTCGTATGCGTTTACGTTAATAGTTGATGGGGGACCATCAGGCCACTCAACCCGGCGAACCTATTCATGGAGCTTCAACACATTATCTAGGAATTAGACTTAGAAACCAGTTAGTACTTTGGGACTGCGTACCTCAATGGCAAACCTCCTCACGTCTGACAGTGGTTTACATCATTGACCTCCGATTGGATGATTCCATGGATGTTAGAGCTCAACTCATCCATTCATCCGTTGGAATGTACTAGGATACCCAGGAATCATTGACGGTAATGGTGATCTCCCTGGAGTAACTGATGCTGATTTACATCATTGGTAATCAAGCGGTTTTCTACCGTATTGCGACATGGGACATCTATTCACATGGATTAGATTCATAATACATTGGGATCGGTAAAGAAGACCACGGGTTGAGTGATCACTCTGATAAATACTTTTCCCAGGTTGCGAAGAAACTTTTCCCAGGTTGCGACAAAATTTCTCTTGAACAAATGACACACATACTGTTACATAGATCCACTTTGTATTGGTCGTGGTTATGTTTTGTCATTTCGTAGATCTACTGTGTATTCTTAGTGGCTATGATCAAGTTCATGTCATTAGAGTAGATCCACCGGTCTAATATTTTCAGTGGCTATACCTTTATCAATACAATTATGGATCCATGGTGTATCTTATGGCGGCCATACCTTCGCAAGTCTTTATCACTTAAGCATAGGTATGCGCCTTGGGTTTAACATGTCATAGTATTTTTTGGATGTTTGTGTGCGGCTTCTGTCGGGAGTTCTTTTCGTCTATACCCTTGCTTGAAAGTCTACAAAGCGACAGTTATGGAGTTCACGTCTTCTAACTTCATACTTTGGGGAACGTATTTACACATAAAAATACTCACTTTGATAATTATTAAGCAAAATTAAGCATTTTCTCACAAGATTAAAGTGTCATGTTTCTCCCAAAGTGTTGCAAGTGTCAAAGCAATAACAAGAATGCCTATGTCGTGCCTATAACGACATGAGAAGGACATCTGAAACACCTCAAACATTTGATTTGGAAGGAGAAATGAGTCGGCGAGGGCTTGCAAACCTTTTTCCATCACAGCACCTCAAAGCTGAGCTTTTGAAGGCGCTCCCCTATACCCTCTTAGGAGTGTTGGTGCCCCGTACACTATCAGGGGTGTTATAAAGATCCTTTAGCTTTTAGGGGCTAGTGTCTTTAAGAGGTGTTGGTGCCCCCCAAGCCTACTTGGGGAGTGTTGTAGTGCTCTGATGGCCCTTTGAGGGAGCACTACCTATTATGGGGAGCAGTTAAGTTTAGCTGAGCATTTTATCATGAAGTGACAACTTTTTTATGTTTGTCTTTGAGGTGTTTTGGATTGCTTGATCCATTTCCCAATGGTAGTGTAAAAAGGTTTTTCAAGGTTTTATTCTTCACTTTGTTAACTTATAGCATATTATAGTATAAATACATCTTTATTGATATTATCTCTGACAAGTTCTTAGTCACGGAGCACATATGTTATATAGCTATAGCTTTGAACCTCTATGCTCATAAAGATGGTACAAAGGTTTTGGTCATGTTGTATTTTGTGTACCTCTCGAGACTAGGTGTACAACAATGCAGTTGGTCCAATTTCAAACTTGACATTATAATAATTATTTTATTTTCTATACTTGCTTCTCTAGTGGCCATAGACTTGTATCTTTTCTTAACAATAGTTGAGAATATTCTTGGCATGCTTTTGGATTTTTTTCTTGAAGGGTTTCTTTGTCTCTTCTGCTGGGCTTTGATGTTTTCCATGTATTTTTGTTGTTCATCATAGAAAAGAAGGTTTGGCAACTTTAATTTTCCATCCACCAAAATGTTTATATAAAAAATAAATTAGTTATATGTATGCATGTAATTAAATATGAGTCTTAGTATGTCTTTCTCAAATGGTTGTTTTCATAGTCCTTTATCTCAACAAACTAACCTTTTCTTTCTCAAATGGTTGTTTTCATAGTCCTTCATCTCAACAAACTAACCTTTTTGACAAAGTGAAATTAGTAGTCTGTAGTACAGATACTTAAAGTCCTTTTTAGCTACATGCCCTCTAAGTACAATCTATAAGAACTATAATTTTCCCCAGATATCACTAGGGTTTGATTGTGTCTTTGCTTCGTTCCAAACAAAAAGGTAAAAATTTGAGACTTGTGTTATTTAGGTCTTAAATATGCTTTTTGATCTTTCTTGATTTCTTTGTTCATAGCATGAAAACAAAATTTAGTTTCTGTCAGTAACTTCTTCATTCATGTTGATTTCAGTATCTTTGGCATGCTTGAAGGCTTGAACTAAAGTTTGTTCAACAAGTCAACAACTTCCTAAAAATAGTATTGTACAAACATCAACTGTCATATTTACTATTTATTTCCTGTGTAGTTTGGTTAAGAATTTGAACCCTGTGCTCCACACTTTTGGAGTTTCATGTTAATATCTTGCATATTTCTTTCGTCACCTCTGAGGCTCAATTAAGGATCTCTTAATCATGGACGAAGCTCAAAATTTCTGTAGCTCAAAGGTTGGCATTTTAGTTAAACAAATTTAGTTTATGTCAGTAACTTGCCCATTCATGCTGATTTGAGTATCTCTAGCATGCTTGAAGGTTTGAACTAAAGTTTGTTCAACAAGTCAACAAGTTCATAAAATAAGCATTGTACAAATATCAACTGCCATATTACTATTTATTTACTGTGTAGTTTGGTTTGGAGTTTTAACCTTCTGCTTCACAATTTTGGAGGTTCATGTTAATATCTTACATATTTCTTTGGTTACCTCTAAGGCTCAAAATTAAGGAGCTCTTAATCATGGACGAAGCTCAAAGGTTGGCATTTTAGCTAAGTTTTATATATCCTCGGCACTGTAGGCAATATAAAAGCTTTTCTTCATCTGAAGAAAGTGGTTCATGTACTCCATGAGTGTTATGTCAAGCCCCTTGGCATACACAAAAGAAAGGCCTATACAGAGCATATAGCGCTTGGCATTGGAACATGGTTTGGTCCAGTTTCATCATTACTCATGTTCTTAAACATTGAGAATTCTTAACCTCAAGGAGAAATTTTGGACATGCTTTTCGGGGAAACTGATGTTTTCTTGATATGTGATAACTTGTCTATGTTCAACATTGAAATGCCATAATGGTTATGATATTATTAGTTGGTAGGTTTGATTAATTTTGTATGGTTCTGCTATGGACGTCATTTAGAGAAGAGGAGATGAACATGTAGTTAGACA
>SNQJ01S0150595.1:2989-23216 GCA_010110895.2 Picea sitchensis
GAGATATTTCCTCCCCAAAATCCTTAAGAGATATTTTCTCCCTAAATATCTTAGAGGTCCCTTTCTTAGTGGAACTTATGAGAGATCCTCTCCATGGTGTTTAAGAATCCAAATCCTATATAATGAGGGATTTCCATGGAGGAAGGGGAATGGAGATTGAGAATTATACCAAACTTATGATCTCATGAGTGGTATGTCATTTAGAGCATCAACATTCTGTGCTTGGACTGTTTAAGAAAGGGTTTGGACAAGGGGAATTTAATGAAGTTGCTCCACTCACATCTATGGTTGTAAGTTTTCTTCATTGTTGATATCATTAATATAATATGCTTGGACTGTTTCTTTCAAGTATGCATTTGATATCACATGAATTTGTCTCTAATAGATAGATCTATTTTGAGCTAATCTCAATAGAGTAGGAAGTTGGTCG
This sequence comes from Picea sitchensis, assembly GCA_010110895.2. Lineage (NCBI taxonomy): Eukaryota > Viridiplantae > Streptophyta > Pinopsida > Pinales > Pinaceae > Picea > Picea sitchensis. Next base: position 3,420 of record SNQJ01S0150595.1, read on the forward strand.
TACCTTTGTTTGTCTACAGGGCTTATCGAGGAGTTTAAGATTGGAGCTCAACTCAGACTGTGTAGGGAAAAACACCAGTAAAAAGGTACTTATTTTATCCTTCCTCCTCACACATTATTTTATCTATATCTAAAAGGAAGTCATTTTCCATGTTAAGAACCTTCTATCTTAAGAGTTAAGAGTCTAGCTCTCAAGATGTGATCTACCTGTCCGCAGGGAGATTTTCCTACAACAGAAATTGGCAAATCCACTGGGGAACGAATCCTGTTGTATTTTCTTGGTTTTTCCCTTCCCTTTTACCACCTCTCATATCACTTTTTCTATTTTTTTATGATCCATTAGCCTTCTCTCATCTTCACTTACATTTTCACCAATTTTTATGCATTCTGGGTGAATTGTTTGCAATTTTTTGTCTCTTTTTCTGAGCTTCTGGGAGGACCAACGCCCCCCTGTAGGCCATATCAGAGTGTTGGTATATCATCAAATATCCCCTATATTTATTCAGGGAGAATTATAACGCTCAGTGTACCCTTTTGGGGGAGTGCTCGTCTCCTTCTTGAGGTTTTTCTGCCTTTTTCTCATTAGTTTTTTGCAACCTATTTTGTGGAAGTATTTACCCAGTATTTGTGAATGGTTTGTAAAGTTATTTGGATTTTTTTTTTATGATTATCACTCCCTCTTTTCTTTATTGGATCTTGAAACCCTTTTTAGAAATGTGAAAATTGGTTTTTCTAGCTGCTTGTTTTGTCGGGACAATTTGGGTATTTTCTCTTTCTCCCTGTCTCTTTTTGGATTCTTCTCTGCATTTTATTGTACTCCTTGGATGCTTGTTGGTTTTAGGATCCTTGATTGAGTTCTTGTTAGACCAAGATGCTTGTTGTTTTTTAGGATCCTTGATTGAGTTCTTGTTAGACCAAGATTTTTTTTTTTTTCTCTTTTTCTTTCATTTCACCACCTTGAGTGTGTGCTTTGTTTGTAACCTTTTTCTTTGTGTCTTTTGCATATGACATAGGACTCTTTCTCCTAATTGAAAGTAATGGAGCATTGAAGGTTTTGTGTGTTTAATTTTTGCATACATAATAATCAAACAAAGAACATATATGCATTATTTATTTTAGGTAGTGAAACTATCTTTCATTTGAAGTAGCATAATTGCATTGTTTTTGGCATTTTGAGACATTGTGCATCTGAAACGATGAATGTTTTCTCCTTATCATAGAATAGCTTTCATCTAAATGAAAAGATTGCATTTTCATCTATTTGCATAACTTTCGAAATGGGCCAAAACACCATATTGTCCATGCCATTTTCCTTTGAGTATCAATAGCCTTAAAATCAATGCTTAACTAAAATTTATCAAACCTTTTACATCTTTGTTAGCAAACCTACATTAGCTTTGGCAGATGTAGGGTTTGGAATAGGTTGAAATAATAAATTTCCAAAGATATCAAACAAGCTTAGTATCTTGTGGTAGGGGAGAGTGAAATCCAATTGTCGAGTAGGATTTCCGATCCCTCTCACATAGGGGTTATGCACGAGGTCGTACTTGGGAAAGCTATAGAGATTATCTCTCCATGGTTTGATTGATTGTAGTAGTTGATCATATTATGGGGGTCTCTTGAAGGTATACCCACAATGTTGAGTGGAATCTTTCTGCTGATTTGGGCTAGATACCTTGCCTTTGTACATTCGGACTGGACTGCTTAATCTGCATCACCTGTGGGTCGAGATCATGAGTTGGTGACCTTAGTAGCCACCATATTTAGGGTCTTACACAGGTGACGATGAAGCCCCAATGTACCTAGAACATATGTTTGTCAAACTCACTTGGGCTCCCTGAAGGGTAAATCCACAATTACTAAGTAGAAGTTTTGCACCTGTGCATTCCATTAAGGTGTCAATAATGTAACTGATCCAATCTCGCTTCTACCTCAGATCTTCCTATTTTAATCTCGTGGACATTGGATCACCAATTAGTCTCCTTCTTTCATCTATTAATTCTCTCTTCCATTTCTCCTTCTTCACTAGCAAAAGATCTAAATCAAGTAGCCAGGTCGACGTAAGAAGAATAAATGGAAAGAGAAGAAGAATAAGACTAAAAATACCAAAGCTCCAACAACATCCCATGTTGGATCCAAGCAAACCAACTATTGTTAATAGTACTGAGTGTTGATGAGGTCAACAAGATTAAATGAAAAAACTTTGAAACCTAAGTTCCCTTGCGCTCTTTAGAAGAGTGGACCATTTTCTAAGGATTTCCTGGTGTTCCTGTAAGGTCTTAGAAATGTGGTCCCTCCATGTCATCGGCCTTTTGGTTAATCATACCGATGAAACTTTCAATTTCCCCAGATGTTATGCAAGGTGATCATTACTCTCACCTTTTTCCTCGCATGGATGTGAGGTTTCTTCTCTTTGGAAAAAACTTCAACTTTCAAAGATTATCATAAGATTTCATCATCATTAGTTGATGACTAGTCAACTGGTTCCATCCTCAGCCAACCGGCTTTGGATCAGTGGTCAATATAGTTTCCCAAATTGAACCAATAAACCCAAGTAGTTGATCCAGCTCCATCATCAATCAAACCTACTCTTCATCAAAAGAGTAACACCAAAGTGGTCAACTGTCATCCTCATTTCCATCCCACTCTCCCATTAGAGTAATAACTAAATAGGCTCACTTTTTCCACCTATCGACCCCATTATCCCCCTCGAGAATGAAACTCAAGTGGTCGATCCGGTTCTCACAACGGCCTATCCTAATTCTCCTTTGGACGAAGAGTGCCGAAGTGGTTGATCCAGTCCCTTCTTTGGTCAATCCCACCCTTCATTCAAAGAGTTCAAAGTGGTTGATCCATCTACCTCTGGGCCATTCCTAAACTCTAATATTAGTATATGGTTGATCCAATCTCCATCACACCAATCCTGCACTCTTCCTCTGAATATTTAACGCAAGCAATGGTGGATCCTACTCTCCCTCTAGAGAAACCCATAATTTGCACGCTTTTCATTGATACATAATCTATCATGCTCGGGGCATTCCTCCTTCTCCTGTAGAACTCCCTCCAAGTAATGAAACCATCCTTTTTATTGGGGTGCACCAACTAGACTTTCGCTCTCGTCTTCCCTCACATTCCTTTCTAGATTACAAGATGTGTTTGTGTTCGAGGGTTCCTCAAACACCCATAGATTTCAAAGTAATCCATTAGTGTTTTGTCTTCTCGCTTCTTGGTAATGGTTGTCCGGCACTTTGTGCCGGTTACATAGAATCGCTATCTTTGAATGTATGATTCAGTCAACCTTTAGGGACCTCCGCAGCCTTAACTTTATGAGGGAAAAATGTCTTTATTGACATGGTAGTCCGAGACCTGTGGATTTTGCTTTACTCCTTGGGTAGGATTATGTTTAAGTGCTAAGGAAGGCTATTGTGTCCAATTCTTTTCCTGTGGATATATTCTCAATGATGGAATACTAATCAATTTTCATTCATCGGGCCCTAACCTGGATTACCTCCATAAATGGTTCTTATATGCAAACAATATCACCCCCACCGCATGTTAATTATGTGGCATTGTCTCCAATGACTTCAAATTTTGATGACTTAGATACAGTAGTTGACATAAGGATTTATTCTAGAGGGGAAATTGGAGCCTGATCTCCTTACCATTGTCGCAACCCTCAACATGTGTTACTTCCAGAGTAATCTTCTTCCATCCAAAGTGAAGATATCTTGGAATTCATGATAGAGTTTTGTCCCTTGATATGGTACCCTTCCAAAGCGGCCCTCTTTGGAGGCTATGATCAAGGTAGCACGCATAGCTCTGTAAGTAACTTTGTTAAAAAATGAAATTGAGACCACGGGCATAGTTTTTCCTCTGCAAGCCTAAAATGAAATATCCCCATAGTTTTCCTCTCTCTAGTAAGCTCGCCAAAATGAAACATCAACTGGGACTGAACCCAAACCCTCGAAAGGTTCTTTCCGCTTGGCCTATTAAACGGGAAATACCACCTCTTGAACCTTATTTTCATCCACCCTCTCCTTTTTTTCATCTAGTAGAGAAATTGGTGACAACCTCGAAGTCTGTGAATGAATTGAATCTTGGAGGGCATATCTCCAACCCATGATCATTCTGGAGTAAATCCACTAGCTTTCAAGATGAGGGCATCGATCTTAGTCTTTGTTCTTTCTCGCTCAGAATACATGAGAATGCATCCTAGTAGACTTTTATATCTTTTTGGACCTGTATGGATACATGAAAAGGAACCCCCTAGAGTCAACTTTAAGCTCTTTAGACTCTAAACATGAAAGACGTCGAGTGATCTTGCCTTTCCACTGCTAAAAGGTTTTAAAGGAATCTTTGAGTGATAATATCTCTTTTTCAGCCTTGCACGACTAACATTACAAAAAAGGACAACATTGGAGTCATCTCTAAGTTCTTTTCAGACATTCTAAACATGAAAAGATTGTCGAAAAATCTTGTTCTCCTCAAGTAACATTTGAAGAAAACATCCTGCTGGAGTGATAGTTTATCTCTTCGGGGTCCCACTGCATTACTTCACCTAAAAGCAACCAGAGAATTCTCTTTAAGTAAGCTCTTTTCTAGACTCTATAATCAAGAAAAACCTTCAAGTTTTCTATATCTGGACTCATTAAACAAACATACTATAGGATATCTTACACTTGACCAAACCCTTACTTCTTCTAGTTTGTTAAACAAAGGAAGAGGTCCCTATCAAGGATGAGCTTATATCGAGCATGTGTTACCCTCCCTCGTAGCTCAAGTAAATTAAAAAGAGGTACTCATATATCTGGATGGGGGAAACATTGAAGGAATCAAGCCAGTAATTTTTGAGAACATTACCAAGAACTCTTAGAGTCACCCTTGAACATGAAACTTTTTATTTGTGCACATATTAATCTGAACCTTACACCGAATCCAATCCTTTGAGTTTTTATTACTCCTTTGGATCACCAAACGAAAGTCACGATCCACCGCATTATTATCTTTTTGTCCATGTCATGTTTCTCTACAAGCAGACCTCGTTGTTCAAGGAAGTATCCACCTTGAGAGTCAACCACGCAAATATCTTGTCTCAATACCTCTGTCAGTCCATGTTCATTCGATATTTGATTTATATAATTCTTCCACCTAGTCTATTCCCGCCGACTTCAACATTACTATCCGTAGAACTAGCTTAGAAGTCCAATTAGTACTTTGGGACCCTGTGATGCCTACTGTAGGGAATTCCCTTTCATCTGGGATAGTGGGTTTACATCATTGACCTCCCATCATATGATTCCATAGATGTTTGAATCCAGCTCATCCACTCACATTCATATTCACAGAACAAAAAATTAGGCACCTTGGGTATCATTGACATCAATGGTGATTTCCTCAGACTTGTTAATGGTTTACACTATTGATTGGTAATCAAGGATTTTTCCATGTTCAACATCGTGACATCTATTCATGGTTAGATTCATACTACATCGGATTGGTAAGAAGACCCCGGGTTGAGTGATCACTCGATATGTAATTTTCCCAAGTTAAGTATGTGGAGTTCCTCTTGAACAATGACACATATAATCGTCACATAGATCCACTTTGTATCACTGTATATGTCTTGTCATCTCATATCCATTGTGTATTCTTTCATGCATATAAATCAATTCAAGTCATGGGAGTATATATCCACATTGTATCCTTTGTGGCTATACCTTTATCAATATAATTATGGATCCACGTTGTAATTTTATGGCAGCCATATCTTGCAAGTATTTATCACCCAACCATAGGTATGTCTGCCACTTTGGCTCTGAAACATGTCATAATATTTGTTGGATGTTTGTGTGCAGCTTCACTGTGTTCCTCCTGACTCCATACCCTTGCTTTTAAATATTTGTAAAGTGTTTTAGCCATCATTCTCTCTCTTTCCTCACACCTCGTGACTTTAGGGGTCATTCCATTACACATGAAATTTTCACACTTAGGTACCTTGCCCTAAATGTCATAAAGTATTGTATAAGTGTCAAAGATAATAATCTTGATTTCACTCATGGAATAACCTATGTCACAACTCCTAGTCAATGTGGAGGAGGGATATATTACATGAAGGCACAAATTCTCATGTACATGAATTATTATTAACATTCATGGAAAAGAAATTGATTAAGTGTGAGAACCTGGCGCACATGAATTATTATTAGTATTCATGAAAAGAAAGTAATTAAGTGTGAGAATCCACCTCACATTTTGGTTTCCTATTTCTTTAGGGAAGGTGGAGGATCTCATGGATGGTTGAAATATTTCCTCCTTAAAATAATTAAGAGATATTTCCTCCCCAAAACTCTTTAGAGATGTTTTCTCCCTAAATATATTAGAGGTCCCTTTCTTAGTGGATCTTATGAGTGATCCCTTCCATGGTGGTTAAGCCTCCAACCTATATAATGAGGGGATTTCCATGGAGGAAGGGGAATGGAGATTGAGAATTATACCAAACTTATGATCTCAAGGAGGTAAGGTCATTTGGAGCATCAACATTCCCATGCGTGGACTGTTTAAGCAATGGTTTGGGCAAGGGGAACTTGATGAAGCTGTTGCACTCACATCTATGGTTGTAAGTTTTCTTCATTGTTGTTTCATTAATATAAATTGTTTAGCCCTGCTTATTCTCAAGTCGACAGTTTTATCTCGTGATGAATTTTTCTCTATTAGATAGATCTATTTTCAATATAATATCAATAGAGTAGGAAGTCAAGTTGTACCTTGTTTGTCTATAGGGATTATTGAGGAGTTTAATACTGGAGCTCAATTCCGGGGACTGTGGACAAACACCTGCAGAAAAATGTATCTCTTTTCTCCTTCCTCCTCACAAATTAGTTTATCTAGATCTAAAATAAAAGTCAATTTCCATGTTAAGCACCTCATGTCTTAAGATTTAAGAGTCTAGTTCTCAAGAGGAGATCTACCTATCTAGGAGAGTTTCCTACACGACCAATTGGAAGGGTCAACCTCTTCTTAAAAATAGTGTCCCATTAAATGAGTTATAACAACAACATCTTATAACAATTTCGTGAGCCACTTGGTGATCACTGCAGCTTCACAATCTAAGGTGTGTCTAGCTCTGTATCTAGAGGGCACGAGGGGGCACAAAACCCGATCCCCGACCGTCCACCATAGGTCGCCAATGTACCAACCATCAACTCCAATGTGTTCTCGAGTTTCAGATCGTAGTTGGGAATGCGTATTGGATCAAGTGTTGAACAGAGTGTCGAATGAGGTACTGGGTGGAGGATCGGACCACGATTTTTCCTTGTTGTAAGAAAACCATACATTAGATTTTCATAAAACAAACTGAAAAGTTGAATTGATCAAGGTAAATCATTGAGAAAACAATTCATGCTGTCAGATCTCTTTCTTTACCCAAGGGAGAAAAAATAAGGACGCTTACAAGTCCAATTGGATTAGCTAGACAAGATAGCAGTGAATGCAAAAGTTAGAAACATCAAGCATAATAAATAAACAAAGAACTAAGCTAATAACAATAAAAGAAACAAACTGGATATGCAAAAGTCAAATAGAACAAAAAATAAACAACATTCATGCCACCAATGGATAAGTTGTAATAGTGGGAAAACACCAAAGAGAATGGGGAGACCTGGATGGTCCCCTTCCCTCCAAGGGAGGGCTCTTGAACCCCTAATGATCAGATCTTCTTACAAGTAGAAAACTAGAAAGGAAAATGGGTGAAGAAATCCAAATCCCATTCACTCAATAGGTGATGTTAATGGCTAAACGAAATGGTGCTTATATGCTCTTAGCAGGAAAAAGGTTCCTCTAAGATAATATAGGAAGCATAACAATACAAATGAATTTTGGAAATATAGGCACCCATTGTTATTGGATAACCGTAAGTGTGGACACAAATCATCTCCTATCCACCTCGATTCAGAACAAAGCAAGACAGAATAATACTTTTTCCCTAGATTTTAACTATTGAATGTACTAGAAGGAAAAGAACAAAGAAAATACCTTTGATCACTTCCTTTATTCTTTGTTGTTCTCGGCCACCCGCTGATCTCACCAACCAAGACCAAAACAATACAACCAACCAAAGTGAAGAAAGCATAGTCTATTAAAACAACCAATCTATGTATATGATCAAGGAGTTATGCAACAGCGAAATTAACTTTATGGGAAAGGACATATTTCATCGTATCACATTAATGGAAATTAAAGATTAAAACCGGTTTGATGTTGCAACTCCTTTCGATGGCCCTTGGCCCTAACACACACACTTGCTCACTTGCATGAAGATCAACCACCTTTGATAAACTTGTTGAGTTTCCTAGCTGCTGTAGCATCAGCCCTTCACACAATCCTTTCACTAACCATTCAATGAATTTCCTAATTTGTTTGCTTCTAACCTTTCCTACGAGAACTCTCAATATATAGGAGAGAATGAATTGTTACTTGGATAAGAATGATCCCAAAATATCCGGGAATCTAGTACTAGGATAACCATTCAATGTTATCTCATCCTTCTAGAAGATTCCCTTCTAGAAACTTCGATAATTCATCTTTTCCCTTGCTTTAAAAAGAGTTTGCACCCTATGCTATACACAAGCAAGTAAACTTCACACCGCTTAAGCTCTATGAGAATCATGCATTCTTGCATGCAAATGTATTGGTAGCCTGCGGACCTTCCTTAAAAATGATATTTCTCGAAAGAGAAGAAAGTAACTTTCTGTGAGAAAGTTCTAATGAAGAGTCCGGTACACCATCATCAATACATCATCGACAACCAAAATCATGGTAATAGAATGCCCCCAAAGTCCCAGATTGGAACCAATGACAATCGATATACTTTGTGTTTTCGTATGTGTGTATCTAGAACCAAGAGAACATCTAATCGAAACTTGTGAACAACCAAGCATCTCTAGAGTATCATATATATCAATTCTCAGGTAGGAATTCCCATACTTAGATCACAGACCGATGAAATCAGACACGGGTCATGGACACTAATCATACACCGTGGATCCATGCCATCGAAATATAGCATGTAGCCATAATAGAATACACTATGGATCTATGCGAAATTTCAAATCAAGACGACAATAACCACGAAACATACACAAGGGATCTATGTGTCGTAGTGTAAATTATATATATACTCCATCGCAATCTCGATCACAAAGATGATATCCAGGTCTCTCAATCTCGCCCCAAAGTACTTAAACTAACACATGTCATTACATGTGTTGAAGTTGAACATGGTAGAAACCACTTGATTACCGGTCATTGATGTAACCGGGTTAACAAGAGTGATGGAAATCACCATTGATGTCATCGACTCCCAAGGTACCATAGTACAATCCATCGAGTGTGAATAAATGAGTTGATGTCAACATCCAATGGAATATTTCGACCGGGTCAATGATGTAAACCCAATCAGAGAAAGCGAGAAACCCGCCATTGAGGCATGCAAGCCCCAGGTACTAAATAATTTCAAGTCTTGATTCCGGATAATGAACTAAAGTTCCATTGCATCAAAATCCTTGTCATAGGGAGGGCCTTGATGCATCCCCCATCAATGACACGTAAAACGAGTAATAGATTTTGAAGGTGAAATGAAGTATGAATATAGATGGACATAGAAACAGGGAAGGCCTTCCATAATGCATATAATGGATAACCGCAGATGACCTAATTCTAATATAGGTTTCAAATGGACTCTCTTGAACATATAAATGACATTACTCCACTCAATGATTTGGTAGCAATGGACTCAAGACGAGCATGGAAATGACCTTGTATAAAATCAATGAGAGACAAGTCTTGATTCTCCAACCGGCTTCAAATGATGAATAGGGTGTCATGTTAAAGAGCAAACACTTAATGCCAACCAATACTAGTATGAAACATATCCCTTTCTTTAACAAATTTTCCCCACCATTTCGGGCGAAAATTCTTTATTTTAGGGCAAGCTTGAGGAGGATAACATATGCTTATTGATATAAGCTCATCCTGGATGAGTCCCTTAGGAGAAGGTTTAATCTTAACCCAATAAGGATTGCCCAAATCATCATGGGTCTTTCTTAAATGTTCGCTTAACGAGTCCATAGATATTAAACTTGAAGGTTTTTCAAGACTATAGATTTTGAAAAACACTTAAAAGAGAACTCTCTCTAGCCTCTTTTTCAAGATAGTCCGATAAGATCAAAAGAGAGCAAATTACGCCACCGACGGTACTTAAAATACTTTAGCGAAGCATGAAAATAGCAAGGTCGCCGACGATCTTTTCATGTTTGTAGAGTCCTAAAAGAGCTTAAAGACGACTCAAGGGGTTCCTTTTTCGTATAAACCTTGTTGGAGTCCAAAAGTGATAAAACTATGCTCGATCACATTCTCATGTTTTTACGAAAGTGCAAGAAATGCAAAAACGATGCTCGATGTTTTATGTAAAAACCATAAAACAATCAAAACACGCGCAATCTAAGAAAATATGTCCATACCCTTGTATTTAATTATCAATGTCATCACACCCTGCAAGTCATTACACTCATATTGATATTAGGGATTAGGTTTAATCAATAAATAAGCATAAAAACTCAAACAGCAGTAAGAAAATTAAATGAGTAAATAACCATTTTTTACCACATCATTTCACATTTCCACCATTGAGCCCAAAACCCCTTTAATTCCTCCGAAGCCTAAGGCACTTTTCGGGAGCTAAGAGAATGCATTCAATGAGCCGCCCGCAACATTGGCAGTAAGATCTTCATTCTTGACATTTTCATGGTTTAAATTTTTGATTTCATTGGTTATTTTTAGTTTCAAGTGGTTTTTGAACCCTACATGGGCATAGGAATTCTCGCAGGCTACCCATACAAGGCTCATGAGAATGATGCTATCATAGGTGGGCCTTAAGTTATTTTGCGCAGGTTCTCGTGACTGCTAATGGGGCACATGCGAGAACCACAAACTCCAAATTTTTTAAATTTTTAGCCAATGAAAGATCTAGATCATGAAAAAGTCATTAATCCTCCTTTATGTTCCTTGTGCATATAAATAGACATAAACATGGTGCTTGAGTGATGGAAAGAGAACACATGAAGAGGATAATGCAATGTCGAATCATCCTACTACCATAGGGATGCACAGATTGTGGGTCTTAAAATACTTCCGCGATCCTCGGGTATGAGGGCCCAGTCGTGACTACTAGAGTAATTCGGTCCTAGAGCAACCCACTGTTGTTTTTTCATGTGGGAGCTCATACATTGTCCTAAGACATTGAGGATATATACTTTTTTGGATCGATTGTCCTGACGGGGGTACTATGTCAGCCTAACCGGGAGTAGAGGTGGTGGGCTAAATATGAGTGAGTACTGCAATCAATACTTTGTACCTGAGGCTGAAAGGAAAAAGGAAAAGTGGCTATCTGAGGTGTACGAGACTTGACCCTTCTCAGACTATCATTTTTACTTATAGCTCAGATGGGAGTTTTATCTCATATGGCATTACAGTAGCTACTTCCAAAGCATCATAGAGTGTACCGAAATAATGAGTATTCAACTCAAGTAGATGTTAGGCCGCGCAAGATCAAAACAATTAACCTCAAATATAGGCTGCAGGACCCCTAAGAAATTTGGGTATGGTTATTTGTTGGTGTCCTTCCTTGAGAGGGTCCCACTACTTCGCATTACAGGTGGAGGGGAACATACCGGGTCCTAGGGATCCCATGATGATATGGTAACCGGCCATGGCTCCTCATTAACGTAGCAGACCGATCATCAAGTACTACTTCCATATCGCTTTTGAATGAGTTTCAAACCCATATGTCATGTATTCCGATGACTGACGATACGTCATTGGAATTCTGAGGAGATCCGGATTTGGTTTTGCTTGAGGATGCTCATTGGGGTGACCTTGGTAAGAAGTACATGCATTTTTCTTTTCACCGTTTTTAGATTTTATCATATTCTAATGTTTTTGTTTTATATTTATCTCAAGACTAACACAAAACTGTTTGTTGATAAATTACATATTTTGGATCAGTATAGACCTCTTGGCACCTCTCCTATCCAGTGATGAGGAGAAGTAGCAGCAGCAACACCACAATATGATGAAGATTATCAAGTAGTGGAAATGTAATTTAGAGGGGTCTGACAAATGTATTATTCCAAATTTTGACTCGGGAAGAGGTTCCACACAATGTCATTAATCGTAGGTATCACCGCCTATGAGTCACCGTCTGTGAGGGCTTCTAGGGGAAGTCATGTTTCACTGAACGCCATCCATGATAAACAATTTCAGAAGCTATAAGCTTCTATTTTGGACATTTTGGTCTTCGTGCAACCCTTGTAAAAAACTCTTTTATCGTTATATACGCATTGTTTCTACTGGTTTACTTCATAATGTGTGAATTTTGATGTGTTTAATTTATAAATGGTTTAAATGTCTATCCAATACATAATTAATATCCAATGAATCTGTTAATGTACTAAGACATCTAGGAATATGTTGATATTCAATGCGATCAAATAACATTCCAAGAGGCAAATCCGCAAAAATATCCTTAATAAAGTAGGACTCAAATAGAGTAGATATTACTTCTAATCAGAGGCACTACAAGTCGCGAGTCAGTCGCATTAACCAAATGATGAATTCGAGGAGATAGCATCAACCAATAATTCAATAATCCAAGCATCAAGAATGTTGTTATTGCATGTGACCAAAGACATACACCATGTAAAGATATAAGTTCGTTTGTAGGGGCATAGATTTAATGCTACTGAAGCTAGGTTCTAGCCACACCATGGCTAGCACCCATCACGGGCTTCAATATAGGGTAGCAAAGACTCGACATCTAGAAATCAAACACAACGCCACATAAGTGCAGAGAATCCGGGAGAACGGCCAAAAGAAACTAAAGCGCCACACAAAAGTATTAAGGATACATAAAATACAAGTACCTCTTAAAATAAATGATTTATGCATAGTAATTTCTTTCAAGTACAACCCATTCATGGGTTCACCCAAAGGAATTCCATCAATGACTAGTTCATATGCTCCTTTTTCTAAAACTCAGTGAACAATGTAGGGACCTCACCACATTGGTTCAATTTCCCATCTCCTAACACATCTCGATCCGCTTCAAAGAGAAGAACAAGATCACCTTCGAGAAAACGCGAGGCTTCATGTTTATTAAGTAATCGCGTCTTTGACACACTTCTTCCGGGCTTCTATTACTAGAGTGGCGCACCGCCGAGTTTCTTATAATCGCATTAAATACAATAGACGCTCTTTCTTCGCCAGAAGTATTGGGTAAGAGTTCGGCAGCTAGCTTCAGAGAGGGTATCTCACATTCTATAGGAAGAATGGCTTCCACACCATAGACTAATCGAAAGGGCGTAAACCCAGTAGCGGATTTGACAGATGTCCGATATGCCCACAATGCCGAAAACAACATCGTGTGCCATCTTGTTTTATGAATTCCTATCATCCTTCAAAGCATAGTTATAAGAACTTTGTTGATTGCTTCGACCTGGCCATTAGCTTGCAGATAATAGGGTGTTGAGTTATCATGACGAAGACCCAACTTTTCTATAAGTTTAGACATCATAAAATTCCTAAAGTGACTACCGTGATTAGTAACGATAGCTTGGGGAACACCAAAACGAGCTATGACATGGTTAAAAAGAAACAACGCTGCATTCTTTCTAGTATTATCGAATGTCGGCATCGCCTTGGCCCATTTCGTGAAATAATCAACAACTACAATGATGTAAACATGCCCCCCAGACGAGTGAGGGTGACATGTCATGAAATGGATGCCCCATTTCGCAAAAGGACCAACTGAGACTATAGGATGAAGAGGAGCAGGATGTGACCAAATTTTCTAATTGTAGGTCTAGTAGGCATGGCATTTCTGAATGGCAGTAATGAAGTCATTAAACAAAGAAGGCAAAAAATACGTTGCACGTAAGATCTTCTGGGCAGTAGCATACCCAGACATATGACCACCACATGCTCCATAATGGCAATCATTTAGAGCTTTCTTGGCTTCGTCGAACGTCAGACAACGTCGAAAAACAAAGTCAATTCCCTGACGGTAAAGAGTATCCCTGAGGATAATGTATTGACGAGCGTGATAATGGATGCGACGTCATTCAGTACTAGACAAAGTAGGCCAGAAAGTCTGGGTTTGGAGATATATAATGATATCTCCATACCAAATATCGTCAGTGCTAATAAGGAAAAGAGATTCATCGGGTAATGAATCTACTGCTACATTTTCCGTGGCAGAGTGAGGAAAATCGCATATCAACTCAGCAAAATCTAAGGATTTCTTAGACGTAGCGCGATCGAATTCCAAGTCAAACTCCTGGAGTATAATAATCCATTTGGAGTATTTTCCCCCTAGCATTTGATGTGTCAAAATGTGTTGCATAGGGTTGCAATGAGAAATCACTGTAGTTTTCTTTGAGAGGATATAATGTCGGAAGTGTTGAACGACTTGAACGACAACCAAGGCCAGTTTTTCAACATGTTGATACTTGATTTCAGTTGATGTGATACTTTGACTCAAGTAATAAATAACATGTTCATCATGCGCATCATCCTCCTAGACTAAAACCATGCCAATAGTATACTCCGAGGCCGCAAGGTAAAGAAACTAATAACGACTATAATCAGGAGAAAAGAGAAGCGGAGCTCGCGTGAGGGACAATTTCAAAGCTTCAAAATCATTGTTGGCAATGGTATCCCAAATGAACTTGGAATCTTTCTTTAACAGTTGCGTAAAACCACGAGTAATCTCGGCGTAATTAGGGATGAAACAACGAAGAAAGTTTGCTTTCCCCTGCAAACTTTGCAATGGGCAGAGTGTAGAAGGAGGAGGGAGATTAAGAATCGCCTCAACCTTAAGATGATCCACCCTGATCCCTTGACGTGAAATGATAAAAACTAGAAGACAGCCAGATTCTACGCAAAAAACGCGTTTATGAGGATTTAAACGGATACGATAGAACCGACATCAGACAAAAATAGCTTGGAGATGAGTGAGGTGATCGACTCGATGCAAAGAATGAGCTAGTAAATCGTCCAAATAGGGTTGAACGATATGCTTTATATCACGAAAAGAATAAGACATAGCTCATTGAAACGTAGCGCCATCATTCTTAAGACTGAAGGGAAGTTTTCTATAGGCAAAAGTACCCCAAGGACAAATAAAATCAGTCTTATGTTGGTCCTCGGGAGCGATCTTAATTTGATTATAGTCGGAGAAGCCATCCATGAGAGAGAAGATTTCACTGCCAGCACAGTCATTGACAATCTGGTCAACGAAAGGGGTTGGAAAGTTGTCTTTTGGATAGGATTTGTTAATATCCCTATAATCAACACATACACGAATACTGCCACCTTTCTTATCAATCGGTACAGGGTTGGAAACCCATTCTGTTAGAGCCACAGGATAAATAAAGCCAGCTTTGAGAATTTTTTCAACCTCAAGCTTGATAGCCGCTGCTTTACGTGGGTGGACAGGACGAAGGCATTGCCAGATGGGTTTAACGCCAGGGCATGTCTTTATCTCATGTAAAACAATGGTAGGGTCAATACCTGGCATCTCTTTGTAACGCCAGGTGAAGATGTCACGAAATTCTTTGAACAGAGATGTATAGGTGACGATTTCGTCGGGAGAACACGAAGCTCCAATATGAACATTTTCAACTATCCCAGGTTCAACGGATATATCAATGGGAATCGTGGGAGAGATATTACTGAGGTTCCCTTTAGAAAACACATCGTGTGAAGTCGTAGGAACCGTTGAAATGAAAAAAACGGTCGACGAAGTCGAAACCCATTGGTAGTTCTCAAGAGTATGTTGCTCCAGAAAAAGTATGGAATGATGATGGCCATCATCCCAAGGTGTGTCTTCCATGATGGACATGATCATCTCGTCAGTGGGAAAAATTACACGGAAAGGATCGGGAGACAACTCATCAAGAGAATAGGTAGAAGGTGTTGTTGATTGAATGGCTTGATAAACAGACTCAACCGGACTTAACGACATGACGTCGCCGAAACGAAAATGATCTCCAGGTTCAGGGACAATCCAAGGGTCGTATGACGCAGGATGTTCGTGAGGCACGGTGGAGATCATGTTGGTAGAAGCAATTGACGGGCGTGGAACATCGAGTGGTGGAATGGGAAAAGTACCCATTAACGAGGAGTCCTTTAACAGGCCTACACCAACGTTCTCATAACCCGGTGGGGTTTTAGAAATAAATGACACATTGCCAGTACGAGTATCAGAATTGAATAAGGCAAGTTGGTCAACGGTAACAACCTTTCCTTGATGAGGGAAACGTACTACATGGAAAAGGGTTGACACAACTGCATGCATGGAATCGATCCAGCTACGACCAAGTAAAATATTATAATCAAGGGGAGCATCAAAGACTTCCACTTCAACTTGGACCGTCTTACCTTCTAGTGTGATAGGCAACGAAGGAAGAACACCGTAAGGTTTAAAACCAGAGACATTGAAGGCTTTAAGAGTATTTTGTGATTCATTCAAGGGAGGAGAGCTAATGGCTTTCCAACAAGCAAAAGACATTACACACGTTGAGGCACCCTCATCGATAACAGTTCGACAAATGTTGTTGTCAGAAACAACAACTTGTATCTAGAATGCGAGTTGAGGGGGTAACCTTGGAATGTGATCATCCAAGTCAAATACTATGAGATTCATATCTGTCGGGTCAATTCCACCTATGGCTTTCAACAATGCCTTCCGTTGTGAAGGACAAGACTGAAGGACTTCAAGGGCTGACATGGCTGAAGGTGCCTGGGCCATATCTTCAATAATGCTATAGTTTTGGGCCACACAAGCATGAGGATTGAAAGCCGATTTCCTAACGACACCTTTTGTGGGTGGTCACAGAACTGTATCAAGGCTCGGTCGTTCGAGATGAAGAGGACCGTTAGTAGGTGGAGTCGTGGGAGAGGGTTGTACCAAGGTAGGAGGTAAATCATCAACCTTCTCCATAGATGGAGTATAATCTTTGGCTCTAGTCGTGAGTGAAACGTTATTCTGCTTAGAATCACTAGTACACATCAAAACATATGATGTGGTAGAAGTAGATGGTTGGTCATGGATGACCAGCTGAGCCTGTTGTTGAGACGGGAAGGGTTGTGACAAGACTGTCGGGGTAGAAGGTTTTGAGGTCCCTTGAAGGAACTTAGTAACCTCGGCACGTCATGGACAATCCTTCATGTAGTGATCATCACCACAGATAAGGCAAGGGTAGCGGGGTTTGCACTTATCCTGATATTCAACAGGGGTATTTTTAGGCTGCTCTATTTGATTATTATTTTTGCCCTCCTTATTCTTGCCTCTCCATTTTTTCGATTTATTTTTACCAGCCGGGGTGGAGTGAACGGTGTTCACTTCAGAAGTTTTACCGGTGGAAGTGGCAGGAGACGGAGCATTTTGAAAATTAGAAGAAGAATACTTAGGGTTGGTGCTTGAAACAAAATGTGATTGGGCTTGGGCAGTACCAATCACACCGTCAGCAGCATGTGAGGCAGCTGGAGCAGTTGAAGTGCTGGAAGTACCAGGACGAGGTAATTCAGGTAATAAATCATAAAGTGTTCCCATTTGTGAATAAACGAGATTAAGATATTGAGCACGACTTATATCCTACTCCTCCGTAATAATTCCACCCATGGCAATGTCTTTACCAATTTCATTCAAAAAGGATTTTGTAAACCAGTCGGCCAGTAACTGATCAGGGAGTTCAAGTTTAATGAGACGTCATCTCCTTCTCCACTCATGGATATGATCCGATATATGAGTGCCTTTAGTCTATTTGAAGGAATTAAAAATATCAGTCCCAGTATCATAATAGATTGGTAACTGGTAATGCGTAAGAAAATCCATAGCGAGGGTGTTGAAATCAGAGAAGAAACCTCGTGGAAATTCAATATACCACTTCGCAGTAGAACCAGTAAGGGTTCGTTGAAAAAGACGTAAACGAATAGAGTCATCCATCAACAAGTTGGATGAACACCATAATTGAAAATTCATAACGTGATTGTTCGGGTCCTCTCCCACTTTGTCGTCGAATTTAGGAATGTCCGATGGAAGCGTGGCTGGAATAGCTGGCCATTGGGGAGAATGATGAATAGGATCATTTAGAATCCTAGACAAATCTGGCAAATCCAAAGTAGCAAGAAAAGGTAACTGTCGATTCATCTGCGGGTACTGGTGACTTTGGGTTGGAAGCCTTGTTGGCAAACCAGTAGGCCTGTACGCAGTCTGCCCATAGTGGGAAGACCCCAGCTGATTCGGTGGTGGTTGGAGAGGATAGTAGTTCCAAAGATTGTAACCTTGAGTTTGAGTAGGGACCTGAGTTTGAGTATTCTGACCCTAACCCCAAATTGGATTGGGTATACTTGGATATGGTTGGGCTATAGTAGGGGCAGGTTGTTTCCCCCCAGTCGTTTGAGGAAGATTTTGTAGCATCTGATTCCAATACTGGGCCAAAGCAGGAGGTATATTTTGTCCAAAAGGTGGGGTTGGTCCCCCTATCATAGGTGGATTTCCAATCGGAGGTTGTGTTCCAATCGAAGGTTGAGTAGTAACTGGAACGTGTCCGGTAAGAGGAGGTGGAAACGTATCACCTAGACCACCACCGGGAATCTAGAAGTTTGGTGTAATGGACGGTATAGTACCACTAGGATTAGGATTGCCAGAAGGAAATTGAGGGAGTGTCGGAATGAAACCGGGAATAGGGTGCCCAGAAGGACCACCAGGTGTACCAGATGGGGTTTGCGGAGGTGTTGGAACAGAAGCATTCAATAAATCATTCAACGCATGGTATCTGGGGGGTAGTGTTGGAATAACATTGGGTGTTCGCTGAGTGTTTATAGGAGGAAGACCAACTGTAGTGAATCTGGTTGAGAAACTTGTAGTGTTCGCGAGATGGGACATCTCAGAAGGGAGAGTAAAGTGATAAGTGGTATTCACCGGTACAGTCTCTGTCTCAGAAAACATCGGAGGGTTGATTTCAGAGACCACAGGCGAATCAAGACTAAAAAGGGCCTTGTGAAAATCACCTGCAGACCAAAAAGGATCTTGGCCTTCTATACCGGGAAGAGGCCCAATGGGTGATCCAGAAGAGGTAACAACTAAATCTATGGAATAATTTGATCGCACAAAGGGTCGTTCATGACAGAAAATTTGAAAGTCCTCTTGAGTATTGGTAATTCAGAAAGGTTCTAAAGAGACAGTGCGTTCCACCTGTGGAGGTGGTGTAGAAACGTCTGGGACTTCACTCTACTGAGGAGATCCCTCAAGTGTAGCTGTAGGCAAGGGTTGTGAAACATCCAGATGTTCTAGAGATAAACCCTACATTATACGAGAACGACGTGGGGGAACTATTGTAAATTAATGACAAGCTCCACGAAGAAACTCCTATGGTCAACTTCGAGAAACAAACAACACGCGCTAGTAAAAAAAATCTACGAAGCAAACACCAAGCAAACAAAACCTTCTAATTTCGAAGCCACTAGTTGGTGATGAAATCCAACTTCGCAACAACAATATGAGAAGGGGTGGGGCTAGGGTGGAAAAGTTATGCTGACGACCTGCTTAATGGACATACACCCTGGTGCAAGCTCCCACACATAATCATGGGTATACCCTCCAAGGAGCCCAAGTGAGTTTGGTCAACGTCAATTCTAGGTACCATGAAGACTTTCCCCTCCACAGTCACCTCGAGTAAGA